>WSYH01006150.1:0-39832 GCA_036426205.1 Ascaphus truei
ACTACAAATGACCTATGTCTCTTAATGTCACGAAGCTCCATTTTGCGCTAATAAAAACCCCCCACATGGCCAATATTTGTGTTGGATTGTGATATCTTAACCAACAAGAACATTTTTACATACACATACAAAACATCCAGGCCGTGGGCTCCCCAGTTTAGTCTTCAAAGGCTATCAACATACCAGCTGTTCAAGATTTCTCTAATTAAAGCAGCAAACAATGTGAATTCTTTTTTTTCACAAATTATTATTCCACTCAATGCCATTTTTAATGAGTTTTAAGGGAGCAATCCTACGTGTGGTTTAAAAAAAAAACAGTTCTGTAGTATTAAATACTACTTACTACCTTTTTTATTTTAAAACTCCACTCTTAATGCCAATTGTAATTAATTTTTATATACTGAACATCCTTTGATTTCTCTAGCAGGTTTTAGCCCGCCTCCCCGTTAGTGCAAGATATTTGCAACACTTTCCTGCTTGTGATAACTTGTTGCCAATATTCCCAGCAGTTCGAGCTGCAAACTGTAACAATAGATAATGTCACCTTAGTAATATAAGAATACATTGTAACTGAAGGATTGATATGAAACTGAAAGGCAGCCATTTAGTGAACCCTGGGAAACAGGATTTGGCTGATTCATCACGGAGAACCAATTGATTGGCAGCTTAGGTAATTCGTTTTCAATAGAAGGTTATCAAAGGCTACATATATTACAACAACAAAAAAAAGAGTTGATTCTTTTTTTGAAAAGCTACTTGTATTGCGTCGTTAAGGCATCTTTTGATTCCTATAGCAGGTTTCAGCCCACCTCCCAAGCAGTGAAACATTTTTGTAACACTTTCGCGTTTGTGATAATTTGTTGACAACATTCTCATGAGTTTGAGCTGTAAACTGTGACAAAACATAATGTTACCTTAGTAATATAAGGCTACATTGTAGCTGCTGAGTTTCACTGACAGAAGCAGCCATTATGTTAGCCACCCAATCAGGACTTTTACACATTTATAGCAGGAGCTCCAAACGATTGCCAGCTTAGAATGATACATTGTCACATGCTTTACACATACAAATGAGAAAAGTGGGAAAAAGGGGGGTGGGGGGAATCTAGTATTGCTGCTTTAACACATACTAATGCAATTAATACAGCATTACTTTCCACTAAGACAACTTGTTTAGGTATGTGTTTCCTTAAAAACCTGGCCTGTTGGTTGCCTTTGAGGACTGAATTTGATCTAGGCAATAATAATATCTATAGAAATCTAAAATCATATTGGATGTAGCATTGGGGCCTTTTAGTCTCTTGTTGTATACATTTGGTCACAAACCCAGTAGCATTATAAATGGCGCACACACACACACACACAAACGCACACACACACACACACAAACACACACGCACACACGCACGCACGCACACACGCACACACGCACGCACGCACACACGCACGCACACACGCACACACTAGTGTGTTTAGGTTTTGAGCTTGCTAGGACTGCGTATGTTTCAATGAAAATTGGTAACAATTTTGGGAGGTCTTGTTGTGATCCCTCCTCTTTGGTTTAAGCTCACCCATAATCAGTGGGTCCTGGACCACACATGTGAATGACTAGCTCAGTGGTTTCCAATGTTATTTTGGTTAAGGAACACTATGGGAAATTCTGCTGAACCCCAATTTTCTTTAATAGCGTATCTGAGATCAGATGCATTGTAAGGAACCCCAACCCTCTATAATAGCGCGTCTGAGATCAGATGCATTGTAAGGATCCCCAACCCTCTCTAATAGCGCGTCTGAGATCAGATGCATTGTAAGGAACTTTTGTATTGAGCGCGCTGTCTCTCCAAACGACCCCCCTCTCACGGCTACCCGGTGTCACCCCGCAGCTCCCAATCTCCCGTGATCAGCGGGGCATAATCAGCAATACAAAAAACAAAAATAGGAGCGCATGAAAATGAAACCAGAAGAAACCAGAATTAATACATATATTTTTATCATGAAAATCATTCATCATACAAAAAATACACATAATACAGAAATATCAGCGCGCCTGAGATCAGATTCATTGTAAGGAACCCCAACCCTCTCTAATAGCGCGTCTGAGATCAGATGTTCGTACAATGAATCTGATCTCGACGCGCTATTAGAGAAGGGTTGGGGTTCTTACAATGCATCTGATCTCAGACCGCTATTAGAGAGGTGGGGTTCCTTACATTGCATCTGAATCTCAGACGCGCTATTAGAGGAGGGTTGGGGTTCCTTACACATGCATCTGATCTCAGACGCCTATTAGAGAGGTTGGGTTCCTTACATTGCTCTGATCTCAGACGTGCTATTAGAGAGGGTTGGGTTCCTTACATGCATCTGATCTCAGACGCGCTATTAGAGAGGTTGGGGGTTCCTTACAATGCATCTGATCTCAGACGCGCTATTAGAGAGGGTTGGGGTTCCTTACAATGCATCTGATCTCAGACGCGCTATTAGAGAGGGTGGGGTTCCTTACAATGCATCTGATCTCAGACGCCTATTAGAGGGTTGGGGTTCCTTACAATGCATCTGATCTCAGACGCGCTATTAGAGAGGCTTGGGGTTCCTTACAATTGCATCTGATCTCAGACGCGCTATTAGAGAGGGTTGGGTTCCTTACTGCATCTGATCTCAGACGCGCTATTAGAGAGAGTTGGGCTTCCTTACAATGCATCTGATCTCAGACGTGCTATTAGAGAGGGTTGGGCTTCCTTACATGCATCTGATCTCAGACGCGCTATTAGAGAGGTTGGGGTTCCTTACAATGCACTGATCTCACGACGCCTATTAGAGAGGTTGGGGTTCCTTACAATGCATCTGATCTCAGACGCGCTATTAAGAGGGTTGGGTTCCTTACATTGCATCTGATCTCAGACGCGCTATTAGAAGGTTGGGTTCCTTACAATGCATCTTGATCTCAGAAGCGCTATAGAGAGGGTTGGGGTTCCTTACAATGCATCTGATCTCAGAAGCGCTATTAGAGAGTGTTGGGGTCTCCTTACATTGCGTCTGATCTCAGACGCGCTATTAGAGAGGGTTTGGGGTTCCTTACAATGCATCTGATCTCAGACGCGCTATTAGAGAGGGTTGGGGTTCCTTACAATGCATCTGATCTCAAACGCGCTATAGAGGAGGGTTGGGGTTCCCTTACATGCATCTGATCTCAGACGTGCTATTAGAGAGGGTTGGGTTCCTTACACTGCATCTGATCTCAAACGCGCTATTAGAGAGGGTTGGGGTTCCTTACAATGCATCTGATCTCAGAAGCCTAATAGAGAGGGTTGGGGTTCCTTACAATGCATCTGATCACAGACGCGCTATTAGAGAGGGTTGGGGTCCCTTACAATGCATCTGATCTCAGACGCGCTATTAGAGAGGGTTGGGTTCCTTACAATGCATTTGATCTCAGACGTGCTAATAGAGGGTTGGGGTTCCTTACAATGCATCTGATCTCAGACCCGCTATTAGAGAGGGTTGGGGTTCCTTACAATGCATCTGATCTCAGACACGCTATTCAGAGAGGGTTGGGTTCCTTCAATGCGTCTGATCTCAACGCGCTATTAGAGAGGGTTGGGGTTCCTTACAATGCGTCTGATCTCAGACGCGCTATTAGAGAGGGTTTGGGGTTCCTTACATGCGTCTGATCTCAGACGCGCTATTAGAGAGGGTTGGGGTTCCTCACAATGCATCTATCTCAGAAGCGCTTTAGAGGGGTTGGGGTTCCTCACAATGCATCTGACTCAGAAGCGCTATTAGGAGAGGTTGGGGTTCCTTACAATGCATCTGATCTCAGAACGCTATTAGAAGGGTTGGGGTTCCCTTACATGCATTTAATCTCAGACTGCTAATGAGAGCGTTGGGGTTCCTTAATATGCATCTGACTCAGACGCGCTATTAGAGAGGGTTGGGGTTCCTTACAATGCATCTGATCTCAGACCGCTATTAGAGAGGTTTGGGTTTCCTTACAATGCATCTGATCTCAACGCGCTATTAGAGAGGGTTGGGTTCCTTACATTGCGCCTGATCTCAGACGCGCTATTAGAGAGGGTTGGGGTTCCTCACAATGCATCTGATCTCAGAACGCTCTAAGAGAGGGTTGGGTTCCTCACAATGCATCTGATCTCAGAAGCGCTATTAGAGAAGGTTGGGGTTCCTTACAATGCACTGATCTCAGAAGCCGCTATTAGAAGGGTTGGGGTTTCCTTACATTGCGTCTGATCTCAGACGCGCTATTAAGAGGGTTGGGTTCCTCACAATGCATCTGATCTCAGAAGCGCTATTGAGAGGTTGGGTTTCCTCACAATGCTTGATCTCAGAAGCGCTATTAGAGAGGGTTGGGGTTCCTTACAATGCATCTGATCACAGACGCGCTATTAGAGAGGGTTGGGTTCCTTACAATGCATCTGATCACAGACGCGCTATTAGAGAGGTTGGGTTCCGTTCCATTTGGATTAAGCGTTCCTAAACCCAAGAAAGTTAAAAAAAAACAAAAACACACTGGTGTACATGCTTGTTTGGTCTCCCTCTCTTTGAAAACATTTATTTTGAGCATCTGTGATTAACAGCGCTCATTTTACAAGTCAGAATAAAGCTATCAAAATATCATTTGTTGCCACATCAAGTATCTGGGAGTCAATATTCCCAGACACTACAATGCCCTCTAACGTGTAACTATCCCTCCCATGTTTGACAGGATCAAAAAGATCTATTGATTGGATAAATTACAGATTTAAGGATAGGGAGAATAATTCGGTCAAGATGAACATCTTCCCAGACTATGGGCTCAATGCAGTAAGCGTTGCTAAGGGTTTTTTCGCCATTTTATAGGCAAAATTGGTTTTTGAGATTCAGTAAGCGCCGATAAGTGCTTGATTTCGGCAGGTTCTCGTAGCCAATAATTTTGTTATGGCCAGTCGGCTGCCGATAAGCCTGTTTTCGGCACTATCGCCACTTTTTAAATCGCTGTATTGAAGTAGCAAAATCAGCTTATCGGGGCTGATCGGCACTAAGAAATTGAGATTTTATATGGGCAATTTTCCCCCGCCACTAAAGTTGGCAAGTTGGAGGGGAGAACGATTGCTAAGGCTGCCGCAACGGCACTTAGAAAAAAAAAATCATCTGTACATCAATGGAGTCAATGGAGCGGGACGTATAACGTATAGTACTGTTTACGTTCCATTGCTCACAATACAATGTGATTAGCATTACAGTGTGGGGGCATTCCCTGCATTGTGTCACACCTGACGTGTATATTTGCATAACATTGTCTTTTATAGTGTTTTCATCATTTGCGTGTCGCATTACTCATCATGTGATGATGTGTCAAGGGAAAATACTATACTCAACTCTTAAAGGAGACACCTCACATCATATCACACATTTTACTGAACTGAGCGACAATTCTTTATATGATGTTACACATTCACACCATCTAACACATCCACCTTATATCCATGTTGCTTTACATTACACAATGCTTGTAATGTGTAACACATCTTTAAACGTTCATGTACATCTTTCTTCTCATGTTTACATTACTTTGGGTCCCTCCCTTTTTTCATGACGTCACTTATTGGACACTCAATCACATTGCATGTTCACATTGTAACCGTTGCATTACAAGCACTTCAACCTAACTTGTACACACAGTACAGTAATTAATCATTGTGACACCTTTCAAACTGATTCTATAGCAACATCCTCATTACATAAATGTTATGCATATGCCCACAGAATTCATTGTTTTGAACATGTGACAATAACATGGCTAATTACACAGTTACAGCAAACTTTTTCCACGTCAATCTCAGGCTTTTTGTCTAATTACTGACTGACTGTTGCTTTCAGAAGTGTTACATGCATTGCACATTACACTATAATTTTCAAACATGTTTTACAAAGCTTCACGTTACAATCATTGTCAAATCATCATGATTGCCTGCTGAATACACAAACCAAATAATCTTTGATCAAATGGAGACAGCTTGTGAGCCAAGTACTTTAATATGTTAATGTAACACCTTGCTTTTTAACTATGTCACCTTGACATCATCACATACTATTTAAAGACGCCCCCATTACCTGCTCATTCACAGCTACTCATTTCAAAATGTTGCAATTGTTTAGGAGACGGAGGAACATTCTTTTGCATGACATGCTTGCTGATGAAGAGAATGACATAGGGCAAGGGAGGGACAGAGCCAGGACAGTGACAGGGACAGGCACGTGGATACGACAGGGACAGGAGAGGGACAGGCCGAGGGACAGGTAAGGGACAGGGGATCAGAGGAAAGACAGAGGGAGACAAGTTGTGCCTCGTCCGCGTGTGTACGGGAGAGAACCCTGTTATGGGATGAGTGAGAGGAGATAGTAAGGTCGCTATCGTTTGAGTTCAGCAGCAATCTTATCTCTTTATGAAGTATAAGGGGAGATTTAAATTTTTTTGACAGCCAGAGGTCGTGCAGCCTGCCTTGTTAAAAGCTGTTCTCCATTACATTATCTTGCTTCCGCGTCATTCCAGACAACTGTGGGCATAGTGGGCGGGGTCTCGCAATCTAACATTCTCGCGGCCTTTACCCAGTTTTCTCTATGCAACGTCATCCAAGCCCCACCCCCCCTTCCCCACAGGTCAGGTTTTCTGGGTTAAACCCAGCTCAGCATAGGTGGCTCAATCATCCCTGCTTCAGCACAGGTGGTTCAATCAGACCCTGCTCAGCACAGTGGGCTCCATCTGCATCAGCACAGGTGGCTCATCAGTAGGCTCAGTCAGACTGAGCCTCTGATTGAGCCACCTGTGCTGAGCTGGGATATCTGCAAACCTGACCTGTTGGTGGTGCTTTAGGACTGGAGTTGAGCAAACCTTGCTCCAAAGAACTCATTATTGCTCCTAATCCTTCCGCGGGAGCCCTAATATTCGGTTTGTGTTGTGCGGTAATGGTTGGTGACACCGTATGAGATAGAAGGCTGCCTCCTGTGGGTGATTACCCGGGCAAGCAAAGGGGTGAAGTGACAGCGAGGATGCCTGAAACATGTCGGCACTTCCAGGTCTCTATCGCTGCTGGGCTTGAGGCACTTGCCAACACACTGCAAAGCATTGCATCAAGCAGACACGTGCTGTCATGGAACTGCCTTTCTGCATGAGATTATCTGTTTTTATTCACACTTATTTCAGCCACGCGGCTGGTTTTATACATACATGCATGTTTTTTAGCTGAACTGTTGATGCGAGATCTCTATTAGCTATTAACGGTCCTGGATAAATGTCGACCAGTTGAGGTTTTGATGGTCTTTTAATAGACCAACCAGCGTTCTTATATCAAATGTGGAAGGATTACTCCCGATATCTAGTTACTGCTGGCGAGCTTCTTTTTCCTCTCTTTAGTAACAATTTATTGTATGCAAATTGGCAAGAACAGGAGTAATACAGAACACGTGCTAACCTGATGAAATATAGGGATTTTCGATTGGAATAATATTATTGCCTGGATAGAGGTGCTAAACAGTTCGGTCCTCAAAGGCTATACCAACAGCCAGGTTTTTAAGGCACGCACACCCAAACAACATAGACAAAAAGGCCCCAAACAGCTACATCCAATATGAACAAATTATTTAGTGACATTAATATGTTTTGTCTATGTTCCTTCTTCATAAATATCAGTAATTTTAGTTCATAATTTGGCCAGTATATTTTAGCATACAACCATGTCACGGTAACAGCCCATTTCAGTATTATTTTGTCATTAATTTGGCCAGTATATTTAAGCATACAACCATGTCCACGGACACACCCATTTCAGTAGGTCCTACACTACCAATATAATACTCTATTATGTACTTTCTCCACTGCGTAGAGAACGACGAAACAAAATAACTGCCTGAAGTGCCTGAAGGGTAAGTAAGATAAGAGCTAAATGTGCTATGATTTGCCGCTACAGTGCAGTTAAAAAACAGAAGTTCCCTAATAATTGATAGTGCAAAAAATCTAAAAAAGAGAAGGCAAAGAACGATATGTCTTGTATTATATAGCGCCATTAATGTATGATAGCGCTTCACGGCAGTAATACACGTGACAATCATATAAATAACAAATAATACAAATAAACATCATGGGAAGAAGTGTTTCAGACAAAAAAGTGCTTCAGACATAAAAGTAAATTTAGGAAAGGAGTCCCTGCTCTGAAAAGCTTACAATCTAATTTAATCTTACTGTATTTATATATCCCATGCTTTTTCGAGCAGCAGATACGTCTCCACCCCTCCCCTGGTGGGAAGAGACCTCTTAATAAGATATTCCAGTGTTTTTCAACCAGGGTTCCTAGGTACCCTTGGTGTTGAAAACCCCCTTGTGTAGGGTATGCCTTGGTTACTGTGGGGCCTCCCTAAAAGGTTCGCGTAATTTTCAGGTAATTAAAAAATTGAACCCAAAATACAGAAGAATTTACAATGCCTTCAATCTCAGACGCGCTATTAGAGAGGGTTGGGGTTCCTTACAATGCATCTGATCTCAGAGCGCTATAGAGAGGGTTGGGGTTCCTTACAATGCATCTGATCTCAGACGCGCTATTAGAGAGGGTTGGGGTTCCTACAATGCATGTAAGGAACCCCAACCCTCTCTAATAGCGCGTCTGAGATCAGATGCATTGTATGGAACCCCAACCTTCTCTAATAGTGCGTCTTAGATCAGATGCATTGTACGGAACGCCAACCCTCTCTGATAGCGCGTCTGAGATCAGATGCATTGTAAGGAACCCCAACCCTCTCTGATAGCGTGACTGAGATCCATAGGGGGTTTCTGTAGCTGCTCTGGCTCAGCTAACAGATCAAGTAATCTGCGGTTAGCAAAGCTCCGGCGCCCAGCGGGCCAAAAGAAAGCCATGACATCATCAGATGAGGCTCCCTATTGGTCCACAAGATCTGGGGCTTTAAACCTTACCGTGATACTGGCACCCTCTTCAGAAGTAAGTATCTAGGGAATTGGGGGGTCCCCAGAGCTGAAATGAATGGGGTTCAGAACTGGAGGATACCCTCTGATGAAGCTGCAACTCAAAGAAAAGCTTCAACCCTTTCGACTTGATATCTATCCCCCGCTCATCCCGACTCTCTCCTTTTTTCGTGTGCTCTCTGGGATGTTGTTCTCTAACAAAACACCAGCTGTTAATGATATGTTCTTCTCTCACTAACTTCACCTCTTTGCACTAACTGAAACGGGTTGAGTCCCTGTCGGTGAGAGCGAGTGAGAGCATCGCTAGAGGTGTGGTCTTCATTACCGGTCGTCCGTAACTGGAAGCGACACCGACAGACATCCAACCACAGCAGACTCGAATATAGTGGAAGCGGTGAGATCCCGCCTCACCTTGTCTCCGGGAGTCCATGGTTGTTGTTGTATATATGCCCAAAAGAACTTCCTTCTTGTAAGTGTTGAGTCTGGAGGGCTTTTTACTGTGGAGAAAATGACTTTTTGATACTGTCTGTACCGTCTTCACTATTTTGTCCCTTTTCTCTCTCTCCTGAGATCACCGACCCACATGAGATTTTCCACACATCTTTGCCACAGATTGTGACATGCTCATTGTTACCACTCAAATGTGAGTAGAACCATTGCAGGATGCCTTATATGAGTGCGACCTTTAGCATTGTAGTATTATTCTATGCTGCGTTCTCTGTGTCTCCTCAGTATGGTCCTCCGCTTCCCGTTTCTTGGAAAATAACATACATTTGGAGAGACTCCTGAGACAGGTTTTGCTTTCAGGATTGAGTGGAGGAGTGCATCATTTCATTTCATTGCCACTTTTATTATTCTTAGCCACTGGGTTTACTATTAATACATAGGTCTTTGATTCACATCCTGATTATGTATGTTTATGGCTATTGTCATGAGAGGATTTGGTCCGGGATTAAAGGGGTTACACCCCATTTGGCCACCCCCTACTCTAACCTGGGAAGCAAGGGGTTAACTGGACTGAGGTCCAGTAATGTGTTTTTTACCTTGCTTCAGTATCCAACTGTTTATTCCCCTGTATAAATGTAATGTCTCATCCTGGTGTTTGCACTCACACATACACTAGGGTTGATGCGGGAGGGAAGGGGTTAATGTTAATGTAGTGATTATAGCCCTTTGTTCCCTTTTCCCGCCTTTTCAGGCTCCATTTTGCAGCCTTCCATAGGTCGCCATTGAGACTCCATGCATTCTAATGGCAGAAGTAGCGGTTTTGGACCTGTTTTCCAGCGACGACCAGCAGGTGGCGTCCGAGAGGAGGAGCGGCGGTTTCCCATTGTAAGTCAATGGGCTCATTGATTTCAATGGGGATTCCTTGACGCCGGCCTCGAGGAACAGGTTGGCAGCCATCCAAACCGCAGACCGCAAAAGCGGATACAATGTCTTTGAAAAGAGTTTAATCACTTCGGTGAAGTTCAAAGACAATTGGCGTGGGAATCTTAGGTCCTAGGGCCCCTGGGAATAAAGTTCTTTTTGCCCCTAGCTCCTAGGAACCCCCACACACGATCCCCACCGGGTCCAGGAATGGGAGACCCCCGTAAGGGGTCGAGTGGAGAAGGAGGGTCGCGCCATTGACTTCAATGGCGGAGCGGAGGTCCCATTGAATCTAATGGCGGCGTGCGCCATGCATTGTCTATGGCGGCGCCGGCCATTGATTCCAACGGGGAAAAGCCGCGTGGCGTAAAAACGACTAAGTGTGAAATGATGAAAAATGTAAGTCCATATCTCCAGTTCTGAAATGACCAGAGGGATGGGATTTGGGTGGCATGTAGCCCAGATTCCGGCTTTAATGCATGGTCATTCCCAGCTCCCTCCGATCAACCAGACGGAGTGTGGGCGAATGTAAAGATTTGTGTTTTTTTCCCATAGACTTCAATGGCTGCGGTTTCTCCATTGAAAGTCTATGGCGGGAAACCCCATTGACGGCAACGGCGGAGCCCGCCATTCAACGCTATGGCGGCGGACCCCATTGATTTCAATGGGGAAAGAGTGAAAAGCAGAGATTCATTTTTAAAGGGACGAATCCTATATTTTAAAAATGTGTTAAAGTGCATTTCTGTATCTCCGGTTCTGGAGGTCGCAGAGTTGAAATTTGGCCAATATGTAGGGTCACTGTAGGCATTAAAAACTGGCAGATTTCGACCCACTGGACCCACCAGAACGGAACTTATTACAATGTGAAGATATTAAAGTGTATATGGTATTTTGGATCTGCTCTGAAAATGCAGACTCCATCTGCTATGCTAATAGGGGAGGAAGGGCATCCTGAAGATTTAGCATAGCCCTGTGATCAAAAGTTAACTGCCCTGATTGTTTATACTAGGGTCAGGAACAAAGGAGCTGAGTGTTTTTTAAGTGTCGTACTTCACACTTACCAGGGAAGCCAAAATCTACTTCAAAGAGATTTTCCTAGCCAGCTCGGCGCCTAGGGTTAAGAGTAAGAGCTGAAATGGTATATAAGTCAGAGTGACCCCTTACTCAATTGTCTCCATGTATTGTCGTGATGTCCACATCTGAACCTGAATTATGGAAGAAATGGCCCATCCTGTATCCTGATGGCTTTCTTGTCCTAACCTTTAAGTAAGTGTCTATATTTTGTCTGTTATTTGTATAATCTCGTGTGGTCACCTTTTTCAAGGAATAAATTATATTTTATCATATCTAAGCCTCGTTCAGTTCAACCCAGTTATATTTTTGGTGTATTATTTTAGCCTGTCACAAAGTTACCGTCACAGCTATTACACGTTATTTAATTTATATATATTTGAAGTTCTTTCACAGTGTTTATTGGTTTATCTGTGGGAAAACCACCCTATGATTTTTTGGGTTAATCCTGTTGAGCGATCAGGGGAGAAATCTATACTAACCGTTTTGATGAGCTGCGCCACAGTCTCTGTGTGCCCCTGACCAGGTCTGAATATGGTCCTATAGTATCCCCCCATCATATTATAGAAACCCATATTCAGGTATCTACATCATCCAGGGGGTCGGGACAGACCGGAGACTGCTTCTTACCTCCAGAGCTGCTGGAGACGGCGTACGGGGACTGAGATGGCTGTGCTGATCATCTAAAAGGTTACTATCAGTTTCTCACCTCTCCCGATGGCCCATCAAGTGAAGGGTTAACGATACGGGGTCCCATTCAGAAGCTGGGACCCCCACAAAGTTAATTCCCAGGGGCCGCAAACCTTACTATTTGTGGTGACGCAGTTTTCAGCATGTTGGTCCACGGCACCGAAAACAGTAAGTCTGCCTACATCTGTACTTCAGACCTTGAAGAATATTTGTCTCGGATACAGAGATAAAAAGGATCGTCCTACCTACAACATTTGTTATATCTCAATATCACAAATGCTCTTTGTAACTCTGCCTAACCACATAACAATTCCCCAAATCGCAAACTGATCATAGGTGTGCAAAATATATTAAGCAATAGCTTTTTGTTCTGATACTGTGACTTGCATGCTTCCCAGGATCAACATTAGGATAAAATCAGGCTACATGCATAACCCCTTTGTGCTAGTATTTTTTTCTACAACCGTGCAAGACAAGGAGTACATTGCATTTTATTTTTAGCGTGCTAGGATTGGTTTTGAACTAAAAGAGTATTTAATATATATGTGTAACCCACCTTGCCCGGCTCCAAAGGAGTTTACATAGAGTTGAACTATGGCAGAGCTCAGTCTCTCAAACCCTTTCAAGGTACTGGGTCAGTGCAGGCTGGGAGTGGATATGCAGATAGAATAAGGATGGGTGCCAAGAACTTTTTTTTTTCAACTTAAATTTTTTATTGGAAATTACAAGTGCAAACATTGTGTCACAGCCCATAGTATCACTTCCAGTTATAAAAACACACATTTTTGATCACCACTAACACTCATCTACAGACGACATCACAAACAAGACGAGACGAACCAGACAAGGGAACCAGGGTAGGGAGGGGAGGGGCGTGAGGGGCGGAGGGAGAGAGGAGGAGGCTTCAAGCTTCTTTGTTCGTTGCTGTCATTGTGCCGCCTTGACAGGTGTTGACTGGGTTGGCTTTCTGGCGCGAGACCTGCCTTTGTGTCCTCCTTCCTAATCTAAACCCGTGGGGCTGTCTGCTATCAGTACGTCGCTACGTCACGTCGCATATCCGACCTTCAAAGGAGAACGCATCTAATTTTATTAATGCAAAATCGTGGCGGCATCCACCCCTGGGATGTCTAACTGGGCCAACCATGGTGCCCAGACTTTTAGGTAATTTGTGCCGGAGTCATTAACCAAACTTGTTAATTGTTCCATCCTGCAGACATGCCAAATCCTGTTTCTGATCTTAGGGATAATTGGGATTTCTTGTTGCTTCCATAATGCTGCGATCTCGCATCTTGTGGCTGTTGCAAAATGCGCGATCAATTTATGCGCTGCATTTGACAGACCCCGGATCCGCCTGCCCAAAAGGAACACCCACGGGTCCAGGGGGATCTCCAAACCGAGAATCCGCTGAATCCAGTCTCTAATCTGTTCCCAAATAGGGGCCACCCTTGCGCAAGACCACAGCATGTGTCGCAGATCCGCCACCTCCCCACATTGTTTAGGGCAAAGAGGGGAGTAGCCTCTCACAAATTTAGCTAAGCGGGTTGGGGTGTAATACCACTGCATAAGGACTTTATATGCGTTCTCCTTTAATGTGGTGCAGATTGAACTTTTTGCAGCTGCCTGAATAATTCTGTCCCACTCTTCGTCTTCTAATGTCTAATGTCTCCCCTAAGTCCTCTTCCCAATGTCTAATGTAGCATTGTCATTGGTCGTCGTCGGGCAGATCACTTCCCTGTACATTCTAGATGTAAGTCCCCTTGTGTCCGTACCTCTAGAACACAGCTGCTCAAAATTAGTTCGTGCCGGTCTAATTGGCGTTTTTATTATAAAAATCTCTGATCTGGAGGTACCTAAAGAATTCGCTGTTTGGGATAGTTTTAGTGGATTTAATTTGTTCAAAGGTTTGTATGGTCGTTCTACCCTCCAGATCTTTAAGGTGGGTTATCCCCTTTTGAGTCCAATTTAAGAAGTTTTTGCTGTTCAGACCCGGAGCGAAGTCTGGATTGCCCACAATTGGCGTCATCAATGACTCTTTAGTAGTCAACTGACAACTAAATTTAGTGGCCTCCCAAACTCTTAATGAATTGACCATGGTCTGTAGCGGTGTTTTCATCTTGCGTACCCCTCTTTTGGGTAGCCAGATTAAGTTTTGGAGTTCAATCGGTGCACAACAGTTCCTCTCCAACTCTACCCATCTCCGTAAGCTTGGGTCTGTGTGCCATTGGAGAATCTGCCCTAATTGGGCTGCTTTGTAGTAAGCCTGCAAGCAAGGCACCGCTAAACCTCCTCTTATGGTGGGACGCTTTAAAATACCCTTAGCAATGCTTGGGTTTTTCTTATTCCAAATAAATTTCATTATTTGTGACTGTAGGGAGAGGATGTCCGCCTGTACCAAAGGGATAGGGAGACTCTGGAAAAGATATAACATCTTTGGGAGGAGGTTAATTTTCACGCTATGTATCCTCCCAATCCATGAAATACTCCCCTTCATCCAGGTCCTGAGATCCTCCCCCAGTGTCTTAATTACCCTGGAAAAGTTTGCTTTATATAATGTTTTGTAGTCCCTCGTGAGATAAACCCCTAAATATTTGATAGCGGAGGGTTGCCATTTGAAATTAAAATTGAGGTCAATCAGCTTTTCTACTTCTTTTGGTAAGTTGATATTGAGGGCTTCAGATTTAGACTGATTGATCTTAAACCCCGAGATTTGGTTAAATTTACCCAGGATGTTGAATACGTTTGGGAGAGACGTGAGAGGTTTGGCTAATGTAAGAATGACATTATCAGCGTATAGAGCGGCTTTGTGCAACTGGTCTCCCACTGGGATTCCAGAAATATCCAGGTTATTTCTAATGTGTGTCGCTAAGGGTTCTATGCACAAAGCGAACAGCAGTGGCGACAACGGGCACCCCTGCCTCGTTCTGCTTTTGATTTCGAATTGTTCTGAGGGGAAACCTTGGTGTCTCACTCTTGCTGTTGGGTTCTTGTATAGCGCTAGGATGGCCTGCAGGAGGCGTCCCTCAAAGCCAAACGCTCTCAATGTTTCTGTTAGGTAGGGCCAGTCTATCCTATCGAAGGCTCTCAGCGTCCAGGCTTAACACCATGGAATGTATGTTTTTCTTTTGGGCCAGATCAATCAGGTCAATAATTCTCCTGGTGTTATCTGCCGCTTGCCTACCTCGAATAAACCCGGCCTGATCCATGTGTATTAACCCGGGAAGAACTCTACCCACCCTGTTGGCTATAAGCTTGGAGTATATTTTAATGTCCGAATTAATCAGTGAAATGGGCCGGTAGCTCTTACAGTCTGCCGAGTCCTTTCCGGGTTTGTGGATTACAGAGATTGAGGCTTGGAGCATTTGTGCTGGGAATGAGGCCCCTGCTAGAATTTCGTTGAATAGCTTTAACATGTGGGGGGCTAGTATCTTAATATACTTCTTGTAATATAAGTTTGAGAAGCCATCCGGCCCTGGGGCTTTGGCAGGTTTTACTGCCTTGATGACCCCTGAAAGCTCCTTCATCGTGAAGTCCGACTGGAGTGCCTCCCTGTCACTTCTCTCCAAGATTGGTAGGTTCGCCTCTTTTAGGAAGGTCTTTAACGACTCTCTTGTTCTCGGATTGTGGGTCACCTTATCTCCATTGTATAGTTTTTCATAATACTTTTTGAACTCCTCTAGAATTTTCCCAGGAATGGAGGTTAGGTCGCCTTCTTGGTTTCGAATTGCGTGAATGTGATCATTTGGAAGCTTATTTTTTTAGCTTATTGGCAAGTAGTGTGTCAGGCTTGTTTGCTTTTTCATAAAATTTCCGCTGAGACCAGGCCATTTCCTTCTCAGCCTGGGCGGAAAGGAGGAGATTAAGACTGGTTTTGGTGTCTAATACTTGTTTCAGCGTGTGATCACTCTTGTTTATTTTGTGTAGGGAAGAGAGCTCCGCTAGTTGCTTTTCTAGCTCTTGGATCTTTTTCTCCCTTTTCCTTTTAGCGGCCAGATTCATTATTACCCCCCCTGAGGGTAGCCTTATGGGCCTCCCACAGCGTGGAGTGTGCTGCCACACACTCCCCTCATTCTCCTCAAAATATTGTTTGAGTTTATCCCCTATTTCCATCTGTAAGGCTGGGATTTTCAACAAGATCTCATTCAATTTCCAATTCGCTCTAGGTCTGTCTAGTGGGATTAGTGTGCATCACAGCTCGATTGATGCATGGTCAGACCATGAAATATCATGGATCTCGGAACGAGAGACCCCGGGGACCATTCTATTGGATACAAGGAAGTAATCAATCCTGCTATAGGTGTTATGCGGGTGTGAGTAGAAGGTATATTCCCTCATTCCCTGGTGATGTTCCCTCCATATGTCGAGTAGTTGGCAGTCTCTTAATCCCTTTTTTATTGTTAGTACGTCAAGTCTATGTGTTGCGTTAGTGGTCGAGCATCGGTCAAGGTCCTCATTCAGTGTCCTATTCAGGTCTCCTGCTACGATAATATTCCCTCTTGCCACTTTGCTAAGTTTCCCGAAGAATGTGTGTGACGATGGAGAGGATTTGGCCCGGGATTAACGGGGTTACCACCCAATTGGCCACCCTTTAACCTCACCAGGGAGACAAGGGGTTAACTGGGCTGAGGCCCAGAAATGTGATTTAACCCTTGTTATAACATGAAAATGCTTATTCCCGTTCCCCCATGTTTTATTGTTTCTGGATCAGTGTCTGCATACCACACACACTGGGACTTAAGGGGTTAATAAGCTACAGTTTAAGAAAATATCACTGTATTGTGTCTTTTCAGGAAATCTGGACTTCAAAAGGCTTAATTGAAGTTGAATGTGAAAAGCAGAAGGGTTTTTTTTAGTGTACAGTATGTTAATACCTGTTTGCAGGAAGCTAGAGTGGGGATGAGCATTATAACTCACACTTACAAAGGCCTCTGATTCAGGAGGTCTGGGCCTTAGGTGTAACACATAGCACCAGTGACAAAAAGGTAACTGCCCTAATTGTTTATGCGGGAGGCAGGAACCAAGAAACGGAGTGTTTGTTCTTCACACTTACAATGGAAGCCAAAAGCCTGCTTCAAAGGGTTTATTGATGGGGGCAAGGGTGGGGCTACCCCAAGCAGGAAATCAGAATAGAATAAGAAATTCTTATTAAATATAAGAATATTATCAGATGTCCTTGGCTGAACATGCTAAGAGTTACCTATGTGTATTCGTGACACCAAGCCCCCCCTGGGGAGTCTAATCACTGTATCCCTAGCAGTTACTAAAGGCCAGATATTAATATCTCTCTTAATGTTAATATTACACTGTAATGTTTGGTCTCTCTGGAAGCGTCAGGTGTGACGGAATGTATTAATATGTCTCACCTGCCTGTACGTATTACTGAACTGCAGTTATGAAGTGATTTGCAGTAAATATGAAATTTTGGTTGAGTTCTGAGAAACTGCAAACCCCCTGCTATGGTAATAAGCAGGATGGCTAGAATTTACATAGCCTGGTCAACAACGGCTAAATTGCTAATTGTTTATGCTTGGCCCAACTGACCAAAGGAACTAACCAGTTTAAGTGTGACATTTCACACTGAACCCTGGAAGTCCAAAATTAGCTTCAAGAGCTTCAAAAGGACTTTTGCTAGATGGCTTGGCGCCGTGATTTTATGCAAGGTCTTGGGATGATGCAGGTATTGCTGTATGACCTGCCTGTCTTGCTGTGATGTCAGCTGAAATATGGAAGAAATGGCCCAGTCTGTAATCCTGATGGCTTTCTTGTCATAATCTTTAAGTAAGTGTCTAAATTTTGCTGTTATTTGTACATTATTGTGTGTTCACCTTTATCAAGGAATAAATTATATTTTATCATATCTAAGTCTCGCCCCAGTTCAAACCAAGGTATATATATATTTATATATATTTTTGGTGTAAATTACAGCCTGTCACAAGCTACCGTGACAATGTGTCAAAGAAGTCTGTGGCCTTTTCGTTAGGGGCGTATATTGTTGCTAGTGTGATAGGGAATCCTTGTATTGCTCCCCGCACGATGAGGAACCTACCCTCCCTGTCAGTAAATGTCTTATCGGTTACGAACGGTATACGATTATGGATTAATATGGCCACCCCTCGTTTTTTAACCTTTGCGGAGGACAGGAGGTGTACCCTATAATCTTTATCAAGGAACTTGGGACAGTTGCCCTGTGAGAAGTGTGTTTCTTGCAAAAATAAAATTTCTGCCCCCTTACGTTTATAATCCCTAAAGGCGACTCTACGCTTTGCCGGACTGTTAAACCCTTTAATGTTGTGGGATATTAGCCTGAGTTCCTTACTCATTGAAGCATGTGGGTCGACGTGTCTGCCGTAATCTTTTCCGGTTCGGCGCGGCTGGTCCAACTCTGGAGCTTCCTCTCTTCCTTGTATCATGGCACGTCACCCTCTCACCTAAGGGAACAAAAAAGGGGGGGCACACAAAAGGGGAAACCGGGGGGATACAGAAACAACACACAACATATTCTGGAACGTATTCTTTCTCGAAGTCTTGGCGAGGTAACCCTCTCGTCGAGGTCATCGCCTTTGGGTATCCGAACTCCTCTCCAGCAGTCCGGGAGTAACTTGGGGTGGGTGCCGCCCTCCCCCAGAGTCCTGACCCAAAGGGCTTCACTAGGGCCCAGGAGAACCACCCTCCTCCCCCCTAGCGTGTGGCCCATGCGGATTTTGAAGCCGGTCACCTCCTACCACTCCTGCCTCGTTCGTCCCTTATTTATATAAACGAAACCTAACTAACTACTAGTGGCTGCCCCCATAGCCCAGATTCCCCAGCGCCATACCAACTCTAGCCCCGATTCTTCCCCTTGTTTTTATTAGTGTTGTAACCACTACAGGACACACTCTCACCCTTCTATCTCCTCTCTCTGCCCGGCCTCCCCCACCTCCTAATGCCCTTCACTGCTCCCTCGTTCCCTTCTCGTGTTAACTTCCACTGTCTCTCTATCTCACTTTCTACCTGCACCTGCCCAACAACTCATCCTCTCACCCCAACCTTGTACCTTCCGCCCTCTAACCCTTTCCCTTCACTTTCTTCTCATCCTACTATCACTTCCCCCTTCCCACTTCTACCAGTCACCACTCTCTCCTCCCTCCGCTCTTCACAACTTGCCTTCTTCTTTGCTTATGTGGCCTGTGTCTGCTCCTTTCCCCGGTCTCCGCTCACTTACACCCTCCTTCTCTAACACATTCTTTTATCCTTCTACTCCCTTACAACTTGTCCCCTCTCCCCCTCTCTTACCTTACGCTCTGCTGTCGTTCTATCACCTTGCTTTCTCTGTCTATATTCCTCAGCTTCCTGCATAGCCCTCACTCACCTACCCTACCCTCTTGCTATGCCTACTTCCTTCGCTTCTGTTCTTAATCTCTATGCGCGGCGGCCCCCTTCTCTCCGCCTCCGTGCAGCTTGATTTTTCAAATCTCCCGCCGCCGCCTGACAAGGTGTCCTCTTCTCGCCAGGGTTGTCGATCCGGCGCCTCGTAGCCACCTCTCGGGCCTCCGTCTAGCGCCGTCCGTGGCGTTGACGTTCTCCGTCTGCGACGACGGGGGCAGGCTCCGCGCCACCTCCAAGATGGCGTCGCTCCTTCCGGATCCATTTGGTGACGCGCTTCCGGGCAGCCGCCATTTTGGATCGCGCTTCTCACCAGTGCGGAGGTATGGGCGCCTGCTCCTGCTTCCCGCTCTCCGCTCCCTTCCGGCTCCTGCGCCTCACCGTGGATTCCCGCCATCTCAGGTATCTTCGCCATCTTGTGTGTGGGGGTGCTTTCGTGGAAAAGGTAGGCCGAAAGTTTATTAATTGCTTTTTTACTTTATCGTCTGAT
Organism: Ascaphus truei; assembly: GCA_036426205.1. Classification (NCBI taxonomy): domain Eukaryota; kingdom Metazoa; phylum Chordata; class Amphibia; order Anura; family Ascaphidae; genus Ascaphus; species Ascaphus truei. The sequence continues at coordinate 19,944 of WSYH01006150.1, forward strand.
GTCTTCTGTGGCCCGCTGCTGTGGACAGTCTCATTCACGTGTGTGGGGCTCAATACTCTCCCTTTGGGGGGTGGGAGCCTGCCTGTGGCGCTGATCCTGTGGGACCTGGGGGTAACTTTTCTGGGGGACTCATTCTGTGTCCTTCTGCGCCCTTTGGGGACTTCGTGCGCTGTTCCCATATGGGCTCAGGGAGCGGGCTGGCTGGGTCAGAGGCAGTAGGGGCCTCTCCCAAGGCCCAACTTATGGAGGAAGGCTGGCCCCTCTTCCGACTCCCTTATTGTGTACGCCTTGCCTCCTCTCGCCACCTGAAGGCCGAAGGGGAAGGTCCACCTGTACCTGACCCCCTTCTCTCTCAGGGTCTTCGTGACTGGTAGCAGGGATCTGCGGCAGGCCAGCGTTACAGGGGACAGGTCCTGGAAGATGGACAGCCTCGTGCCCTCGTGCTCCGCAACAGGTAGGGGTCTGGTTTTATGTAGGACAGCCTCCTTTGTTCGGTAATGGTGCAACCGGAGTCCAATATCTCTGGGCTGCTCGTTCTGGAGCGGTTTGGCTCTTAGGGCCCTGTGGCACCTATCCATCACCAGGTGATCTTTTGGGGTATCTGGGAGCAGAGCCTCCAGCCATTTTGTAATGAACACATCGCAGTCCAGGACAGATTCAGGGACTCCTCTAATCCGGAGGTTATTGCGCCTGTCCCTGTTCTCCGAGTCCTCTTGGCACTCCCGTAATTCATTTATCTGCTCTTGCAGGCCCGTGTATTTCCGATCTTGCCTTTTGATCGCTCTGATCGAGTGGTCCATTTTATTCTCCATGGTATTTGTCCTCTCCCCCAGTCCGGACACCTCTTTCTTCAGGTCTTTAATCTCTGCCTGGAATAGTGTCTTAAGGTCGGTGTATAATTTATCAAAGTCACATTGTCTGACTGGTTTCAGTGTCAGGTTGTCCCGCTCGTCCTCTTCGCAGTCAGGCTCTGTCTCCGACCCGGCATTTGAATGAGGCGCCATTTCCCCTCCCGCTCCACTCGTCCCTGCACGGCCAAAGTATTCCGGCAATCCTTTCTTTCTAACCACCTTGGGGCCTTTTCTGGACATCCTGGGACCGTAGGTGCTTTATTTATGTAAACTGGCAGTTGATTTGGTGATTGTGTTAGGTTTCAGCTAACGTTGTCAGTAAAGCGAGGCATGGAGCTCCTAACCTATGCGACCATGCTCCTTGCCGTCGCCGCCAAGAACTTTTATAGTACTAAAAGATCTTTATACACATCTGTTTATAAGGCTCCCCAAACAAGTAAATACTTCATGTTAGACATATTAACAGGTCACAAATCATAAAGTTACTCTGTGCTTCTTCCCCGGGTAGCCCGCACTCCTACGCTGGGGAGGTACGCCTGCTTGTTTCCCTTAGTTTGGTTAAATTGGCAATCTCTTGCATAGCGTTAATAATGCCCCATCTCAAGTGGGCCCCTGTAGAGAATACACTCTGCTTTCTGGGATCATTATCCCATTACTGGAAATTGGTGGGTGTTCCCAGCACACAAAGAGCAAATAAACGTAGGAAATAATGGTACCATAGAGCAAACCGGCCACTGTACCACATAAAAAGAACAATGCATAGGCCATACGTTCAGTGTTGTCTGTCCGTCTGTGCAGTGGCCAGTTTGCTCTAGGGTATCTGTCACTGTAAATATATCTGTCAATTGTTTCATTATCAATACAATTTCAACTTTTGATATAACACAGTGTTGAACTATTATTTCCTATGTTTATTTGCTCTTTGTGTGCTGGGAACACCCACCAATTTCTTGTATTAGTATTGGGAAGGTCCAGAGTCCCTCCCTTTGTTCCCTTGCACCTCACATACTTTATTCTTACTTTATAATTGGAGTGATGTCTATAATGCCATACTTTTAGTATCCCATTACTGTTTATTGCATACTTCGTCCATGCATATTGGATCGGGCGTTTGCCAAGGACCTTCCGGTGGGGCCGATTTGATTATGACATGGATTTACTACTCTGAGAACTATTACTAAGCATGTGCTCATTCCTCTTCCCTCATGAGCACAATCTTGGGCCATTACTATAGGCGCTAACTATATAGGGCACGTTCCTTAACTGAAAACAATAAACATGGAAAGGACACTCTTAATATACATATCTATGGACTTTGCAGGACTGACTATGAGGACCTCTGCCAGAACTCCAAGGAACCTGCTTCTAGAACATTTGGTGGAGCTATATATACCCTTCTATCTCCCTATGGTGACTATGGTATCACTGGTCGCAAGTGTGGCAATCCCTCCTGCACAGCCATCTTACATCACATGATGGGGTTCGGCAATACCAGAGTGATACTACCCGGTTAACTCATTAACACTGTTACCCCATTACATTTTCTTAGAGTCTCCAGTGGGGGGTGGCTACATTCTTATTAAACTTGGGAAATGTATCTTCTGTGGTGTCTTTAGCTTTCACAAACATGAACAGGTGTTTCGTAGTGTCCTCGAAGACAGAGATTTAAGGAACAAATCCAGATATGTTCCCTTGGAGAAAACCATCAATCTAAAAAAGATCTAGCTTTTATTATGCACAAAAGGGCGCCAAGCTTTAGTGCACGTTTAGTCCCATTCATATGAATGTGAATAAAGTTGTGCTAAAGCTTAGCACCTTTTTCTGGAACCGGGACATATTACCTTAACACCTTGCAGTCTACTCTGGCAGTGGCTGGGCCAACGATATAAAAGATTTAGAATTAAACAATTATTAACCTTCAAGTTCTAACAGCATATCTTGTAAATGTTGTAATCACAGAGGAGGAACTATCCTCGATAGGAATTGCATCATCATGCAAAGGTGTCATGGATGTAGTACAAACCAATCACACAAAAACATTTATTTTTCAGCAGATAGTGTGTTCCCAGATAAAGGGATTGTACAGAAGCCTTTCAGAACGTGCAGTGTTACAATCAGAAACATGTCACTTCTCAATGAAAAAGCGTTTATCAAGTAGTAATGATCCTGTAATGGATCTTGGATATCTTGTGAGTGCTGTGTTATAGAATGGGTTACATTTGTTCATTTAGATCAGGGGTCGTTGACTGAGCCACTGATTGAGCCACGTGTGCTGAAGCAGGGATATCTTTAAAATCTGACCTGCTGGTGACCCTTGAGGACTGCAGTTGGCCACTCCTGATTTAGAATGCTGAGAGTACGTTTTTAACAATGTTTAAGAAATGTGTTGCCAGGGAAACTCTGGAGGTAAAAAAAACCGGAGCACAACCACGCAAAAAAACAAGCAATCACAAGGTGACCCCAATAAGAAAAATGTTTATTAAAGTCTCACGGACCAACAGATATAAAAAAACAAACAAACACCACCTACGCGTTTCACGCTAAAAAGCGCTTTATCAAGGTGTTCCAGAGAGGGTCGATACTGTTGCAATCTGTGGAACCCTTCTGAAAGAGGGTTATAAAGTGAATGTTGGGAAGGGTCTCTGTGTTGGTCTCTCTGCCCTGTGAATCTGCAGAGATGTATGGGGGATGTTGTGCCAGGAGGTGCGCCCTTGCCCCTGGACATTTTTACCAGCTTGCTATGGGAACAAACCCTGACATGGGGTGACAAGATCTGTCAAAGAGAAGGCGGGCAGGCACGGCTCCTGCTGAAGGCTGGGCGGACAGCCTTTCTCACTCATTATTGGGCCCTTTCTCCAGGTTTCACCCTAGCATGTCCAATGACCTGCAAGCGCTGTGCTCCTGTTGCTGGTTGATGGGCGTTAATAAAAAATCCCGAAGGTACTAGCAAGCTAAGGAAAGACCAGTTACAGTCAGGGAGACCTCAGTTACATTACTAATGGGTCCAGTATTAGCATCATTGCTACTTTGCATATGAATAATGAGTTGGAAGTAAAGTTTAAAACGCGAGAGATGTCTTCAGGGTTTCTTCAAAATTGGTTTTATCATAAACTTTTTTTGTTTGCATTCACGTTTTTATTTCTTGCTCCTAGATACTGAGCAGTATTCTTTCTCCCACTGAGTTTTAATTGCTGTATTTTGGGTTTCATTCCAAGGACAGCTGCTCAAGGACATGCAAGTCCCACGCAGAGAATAGGATGCTATTCAAGGAGCCATTTAAAAAGGGTGGGAGGGGGAGAAATAGGATTTCCAATCATACTGTTGCAGACCCAATTGTCAAATTCAAGCAAATGTAAAAGACAAAAAAAAAAAAAAGCACACAATTCACCAGACACCCTTGTAAAATGATGTAGGCAGTTTTCTGCAAAGCATTCATTCGAGTGTTCCCATCCATATGCATGAAGTACATAAATGAGTAAGAACCATGAAAAACCTAAAACAAATAAATAATACAGAAACCCAAGACAGGGACAAACAACAAAGTAAATAAATTTGTCATATATGCACTACACAGCAAAAATTTCGGTTTGACCATGTTCATCTGTAACGGGCAAGCCTGTTGCTAACAGCTAGGGCTGTTGGCCAGTAAGAGGTCAATCCCTGCCTGGAGGCGGCAGGAGGATTAATGAGTCCAGTTGAGATAGTTGAGGGTTTAAAAGGCTGGGAGCATGCAGCCCACACAAAGAGGGTGTTACAGACTGCAGAGGGACACCGGGTGTGATTTATGTTAAAGGGTTGTATTTTGGGTTGCTGAACTTAGGCTGAATAAAAGCCTACATTTACTTGTCCAAACGCAAGTTTCCTGTTGTTGCCCTGTGTGCATCGCCTACACTATCCCACTTAAAACTCAGTCTTTCTTCATTACTATTTACACCTCACAAAATCCCTACACAGCAGGTTCACTCCCCCCGTTTCCTCTTTATTATAGTGACTTAGCTCATCTATTAATAATTGGTACTTTATTCTTTTCCAGGCTCAAAGTCCGCTAGGACCGTCTTGTACCAGGCATCTCAAAATAAACCACGCTATTTGGCCAAACACCCGCATTCCTACCTCTTTATGTCTAAGGCAAAATTACAATAAAGGGGCCCCATTAAAAAAATAAATAAAATGGTCCCGTCTTTTGTTCTTTATTTGTTTCTGCTTCCAACTGACCTAGCATATATAATTGTACTAGGTATTTATTTAGCATATCTAAGGTGTGAGGGAAGATCCTTTACCGATGGTACCATTGCAGTTTTTCTATCACACAGTACAGGTAGTCCTCGTTTTACAACGAATGGCTTATCCAACACTATGCAATGCATACCTATATTCATTTTTACAACGCCAAAACGGTTTATCCAACTCTCTTACGACGCTTTCCAAAGTTGTTTATGTGTATATAATATATATATATATCATACTATATATATATATATATATATATATATAAAATCGAAAGGCTAGTGCTAGATGCGGTGAATCCGATTGGTCCTCAGCCTCTGGCCAATCAGATTGGTGGCTCTATGACGTCACCCAACTGCCACTCTCTTCCCCGTCGGCCTCACACAACACACACACCTCTCGCCCCCCCCCCCCCCCATCACACTCACCCTCACGTGCGCTGCCCTGCACCGGCTCCCGGACGGAGGGAAAGCGCAGCCCTCCTGCCCCAGGCGCCAACTTCAGGCTCCTCCCCCCTCGCTCCCAACCGGCTCCCAGACAGGGGGGAAGCGCGGCCCTCCTGCCCCAGCCACCAACGCTAACTTCCCTCCCCGGCGCTCCCTTACCTCCGGTGGCCGCGCGGGCCGGGACATGGCTGCTGGGGGGCCAAGCAGCCTCCTCGGATCTGCGCCAGTCCCACTCTCCACCACCTCTCACTCCCGTCGTGTGTGTGTGGAGAGGGACATTTTGCTCCTGCCAACAATTTGTGCCTCAGCCAGTAAGATGGCGGCGCCGAGTGGACAGGCAGTGGGTGGGCAGCCTCCGGAAGGACCCGTTCCTCCTGCAGCTGCCCCCGGTAAGATGGCTGCGCACAGCGGACCGGCGCTGGCGCAGGGGGGGGAGTCAGGAGAGGGGGGGGGATGCATTGTAAGGAACCCCAACCCTCTCTGATAGCGCGTCTGAGATTGAAGGCATTGTAAATTCTTCTGTATTTGGTTCAATTTTTTAATGACCTGAAAATTACACGGAACCTTTTAGGGAGGCCCACAGAACCCAAGGGCATACCCTACAACAAGGGGGTTCAACCCAAGGGTACCTAGGAACCCTGGTTGAAAAACACTGGAATATCTTATTAAGAGGTCTCTTCCCACCAGGGGAGGGGTGGAGATGTATCTGCTGCTGCGAAAAGCATGGGATATATAAATACAGTAGATTACAATTAGATTGTAAGCTTTTCAGAGCAGGGACTCCTTTTCCTAAATGTTACTTTTATGTCTGAAGCACTTTTTATGTCTGAAACACTTCTTCCCATGATGTGTTATTTGTATTATTTGTTATTTATATGATTGTCACGTGTATTACTGCTGTGAAGCGCTATCTACATTAATGGCGCTATATAATACAAGACATATCGTTTTTTGCACTTCTCTTTTTTAGATTTTTTTGCACTATAATTATTAGGGAACTTCTGTTTTTTAACTGCACTGTAGCGCAAACATAGCACATTTAGCTTCTTACATTTTAACCCTTCAGGCACCTTCAGGCAGGTATTTTGTTTCGTCGTTTCTCTACGCAGTGGGAGAAATACATAATAGAGTATTATATTGGTAGTGTAGGACCTACTGAAATGGGGTTACCGTGACATGGTTGTATGCTTAAAATATACTGGCCAAATTAATACAAAATAATACTGAAATGGGGTTACCGTGACATGGTTGTATGCTTAAAATATACTGGCCAAATTATTGAACTAAATTACTGATATTTATGAAGAAGGAACATAGACAAAACATATTAATGTACTAAATAATTTGTCATATTGGATGTAGCTTTGGGGCCTTTTTGTCTATGTTGTTTATGGGTGTGCTGCCTTAAAAACCTGGCCTGTTGGTAGCCTTTGAGGACCGAACTTGAGCACCTCTGATCCAGGCAATAATATTTATTCCAATCGAAAATCCCTATAATTTCATCAGGTAGCACGTGTTCTGTATTACTCCTGTTCTTGCAATTTTGCATACAATAAATTGTTACTAAAGAGAGGAAAAAAATGCTCGCCAGCAGTAACTAGATATCGGGAGTAATACCTTCCACATTTGAATAAAGAACGCTGGTTGGTCTATTAAAAGACCATCAAAACCTATAACTGGTCGACATTTATCCAGGACCAGTATAGCTAATAGATCTCAGCAACAACATTCAGCTAAAAAACATGCATGTAATGTATAAAACCAGCCGCGTGGCTGAATAAGTGTGAAAAACAGATAATCTCATGCAGAAAGGCAGTTCCATGAAGCACAGTGTCTGCTTGATGCAATGCTTTGCAGTGTGTTGCAAGTGCCTCAAGCCCAGCAGCGATAGAGACCTGGAAGTGCCAGACATGTTTCAGCATCTCGCTGTCACTTCACCCCTTTGCTTCCGGGTATCACCCACAGGAGGCAGCCTTCTATCTCATACGGTGTCACCAACCATTACCGCACAACACAAACCGAATATTAGGGCTACACGCGGAAGGATAGGAGCAATAATGAGTTCTTTGTAGAGCAAGGTTGCTCAACTCCAGTCCTAAAGCACCACCAACAGGTCAGGTTTTCAGGATATCCCAGCTTCAGCACAGGTGGCTCAATCAGAGGCTCAGTCTCTGACTGAGCCTCTGATTGAGCCACCTGTGCTGATGCAGATGGAGCCCACTGTGCTGAAGCAGGGTCTGATTGAACCACCTGTGCTGAAGCAGGGACTGATTGAGCCACCTATGCTGACGCGGGTTAACCAGAAAACCTGCCCTGGTGGGGAAGGGGGGGGGGGGCTGGAGGACTGGAGTTGAACCCCCTTTTTGAAGGGTATCCTCTTCAACAAATGATAACATTAAAGACCTGCACGCCTCCCAGCACGGGGCAAATGTCTGCATGTTACTGAGAGCAGGGAATCTTATGCCTGACAACTTAATAACCCTTTGATTAGGGATTTCAAAATACACCTCTAATGATCGCAAAACAGAGCTGCCTGATTTACTCTGTGACAGTTTAATGTTTTTAATTTCAGCAGTGCAGCCATTCAAAGGTACAACATCTCCTTTGTACAAACGAGCATTATTGCTGTAATGTGCCTATTGATATACAACAGCCTCTATTTATACTGCATGCTTTAGCCGAGGGCCCCAGGATATGTTTCACCTTCATTATCTCCATTGAGTGGACAGGAGTGATACAAGTCATTAGCGCCTTCTATTCCCCAAGCCTTGCTTGTAAACTAGCATTTCAACTTTTTAACTTTCATAATACAATGTGCTTGTTTGTGTGAAACAATTAGTTGCATTTATTTTAGATTAGATATAGATTCTGTGTGTTGGTCTAAAAGGGGTGGGGAACGTCAGGCCCGAGGGCCGTATAAGGCCCCCGAAATCATTTGGTCTGGCCCTGCTAAGGCAACTGCTATAACCAGGGACACGCTAATTTTGAAAAAATATGGGCGCCACGCGCCCTATCGGGAGGAGGTGGTGTGAGGCGCCGGCAGCCCTACACGATCCCCAGCAGCCACTGTACTTCCCCCCGCACTCCCCTCGCAGCAGTCCCCGCACTTACCCAGCAGTCCCCCCCCCGCACTTACCCAGCAGTTCCCCCCGCACTTACCCAGCAGTTCCCCCCGCACTTACCCAGCAGTTCCCCCCGCACTTACCCAGCAGTTCCCCCTGCACTTACCCAGCAGTTCCCCCCGCACTTACCCCATCAGCCGCCCTACACGATCCCCCCCGGCGGCAGCAACTACCAGAGGTAGGGTGGGGGAAAGGGGGTCTGTGTCTCTGCATGCCTGCTGTGTGCCTTCCTGTGTGCCTGTCTGTGTGTGTATGGCCCGCGAACGATGTTATAAATATCCAAATGGCCCTTGGCAGAAAAAAGGGTCCCCACCCCTGGTCTAAAAGTACAGAATTTGGATACCAAATGTTAATAACATCAAAGGTTCCATATCAACTACACAGGGATCACTATGAAGAAGCATATCAAACAATTAGGGATCACTATGAAGAAGGATATCAAATAATTAGCAGGAAATAAAATATTAGCCAACAATATTGTAAGCATTACAAATTCCTCATAAATACTCATGTACATTTAATAGGGGAACCTAGAACTCGTTGGGTAGAGATGATTAAAATAAACGGTTTCTTTAATTCCAATTCTTAATTAAATTAGTAGAGTTCAATACCAAATAAACAAATGCTCTTACTAAGAAACGGGTTACTTTAATTAACCGATTTCGGCACTAAGTGATTGTACTGTAGATCACATTTGCCAGAGAAGCTGCCTTAAAGATGGAATCCTTTTCAGAATTAACTTTGAGCTAAATACATGGCATGAAAGAAAGGCTTACTAAGGCTAACTACTAGTTGTTTTTCTAAACGCATTTCTCAAAATCGACAAACTTTTAAATAATGAGGATTTTAACTATATTTTAGGTAACCTTCTTCGGCTGTGTTTTAGAGTATAGTTGAAATGGAAAATGTTATTTGAAAGACTCTATGGGGTATATACTTTAAAGGAGCAATTCATGCACTTTTAATTATTATTATTATTATTTTTAACATAGTTTTGAAGCAGGGGGTCTCCGGAGCTGAACCCAATTAAATTCGGATCTGGGTACCCCGTGCTTACCGAGATACAGACCTCCAAAAATGGTACCAGTATCTCAGCAAAATTTAAAGCTCTCGCGTCACATGGACCAAAAGGAAGTCGCACCTGATGACGTCACAGCTTTCTTATTGGCCCACTTGGTGCGTGAACTTTGGAACTCCGCCATTACGTGAACCCAGCTAGCCAAGCGGAGTGGCTACCGGCACCCCCTACAGAGGTCTGTATCTCTGGAAGCAGGGTGTCTCTGGAGCTGAAATTAACAGGGTTCAGATCCAGAGACACCCTGCTTCAATACTATGTTTTTAAAAAATTGCAAAATTCATCGCCTGCTTGGATTGCCTCTTTAAGCTGCTGGATCGCTGATCTGTACGATCTGACACGGAAGCCCAATTAAAGTAAAGGGGCGATCTCGCAGTTTAGAGAATCCATTGCTTTTCTCCCGCTTTCTATTTTTCTTGGCACTCCTTCCCAAGTGAGGGACGTCACCAAACTGCAATTCTTTCTGATTCTGTCCTGCAATTTTGGTCTATCCCATGCAGAAGGGATTTTCAGAAGAACTTTCTCCCACTTAAAAAGATTTAAGGAAGTTGTCACTTGAATGCCCTAAAACTATTCAGTGTTAACAATACAGCAACCAAGGGATTCACTTGCATTTTAAAATACCTATTTTTCTGTGTCTCCCATGAGGTTATCTAGGATTGACCTGGTCTGTGTGGACAATAAAACAATAAAAATAAGAACTATGTTGATAGTACAGTATGCAAATATTGGGCCCTACAGAAATGCTATTTCAAAAGGTAAGGACCATTTTTTTAAATTTATGTATGTTTGGATGTTTAAGAGACAAAGAGGAGAAGTGCATATTCCATAGTCACACAATTTAATAAAAAGATGGAACGGACAGGAATAAAAGAATTGCACTCACAAACAACGGTAGAAATCATCACTTCTTGTGATATCCTTTTTTGAGCTATGTAGATATTTCTTGACATCTAGCCACTAGCAAGAGACTTCCTATTATTACCCTTAAGATCACTTCACTATCTTTTGTTATGAAGATGAATTATTATTCATTTGTCATGTGCTGATTAGATATATCCTAGTTCGAGTTAACACAGTGTTACACATCAACTATATTTATTGATTAATAACTAGATCTAGCGCTGATCTACTCTTTCTTCATGTATATATGTTTGTTTATTTCTATATACTGTATATAGCCCCACCAATGTACGTAGTGCTATACAGTTATAATACAGACACTACTGAAAGATAATATACAAAGTTACACATGTGCGTTAAACAAAAGGATTATGGGAAGTCCCTGCCCCACAGAGATTGCAATCCACATGGAATAATGGGTGACATACAGAATACAATAGGAGCAAGTGCAGTAGGGAGCATATTTGATGGGGCAGGTAAGTGCACCAGGCATGCGAGTAGCCTCAGGCCTAAATTAACCAAGTGCTTTGCTAAGGAGGTGAGACTTCAGACATGACTTGAAGATGGGGGAGGGGGGAGAATTGGATTGGTGAATGCTGGGGGAGGGAGTTCCACAGCTAGGGACACACTATGCAAAAAGTTTATGAGAGTGAGGGAGACAAAAGGAGCAGAGAGGAGACAGCCTTCAGCAGAGCATGAGGGACAAGATGGGGTATAGCGGGAAATTAGAGGTGACATGTAAGATGGGTTTAGAAAATGAAGAGCCTTGCAGGAGGGAGTCACATTTTATAGTTTTGTTAGAGTTTCATGGGGAGTCATTAAAGGAATTTCAGGAGGGATGGGGCAGAGACAGACCTACAAGAGAAATAGATAACTCTTGCAGCAGTATTTTGGATACTTACATAGTAGATGAGGTTGAAAAAAGACATACTGTACATCCATCAAGTTCAACCTATGCTAAATTTAGACGACAGATCATTTATCCTATATTTGTACTTATTGTATTGATCCAGAGGAAGGCAAACCAAAAACCACAGTGAAATATCATATAATGATATCTCATAAGGAGAAAAAGAAATCAATTCTTGACTCAAAATAATAGCAATCAGATTACTCCCTGGATCAACATCCTTCCCATGTTTACTTATTTTCTATATCACCAACGTGGCATCACATGGCGTCTCATTGCCATGGCAATGGTGACGTCCACGACGTCATTTGACACTGCAAAATGGGAGGAGGAGGGCGGCAGAAAGGAGACGACCGGCCTAAGTAAGTGCTATGGTGTGGCGGATTTTGAAAATCCGCCACTGCATACTAAACCTTCAAGTAGCTTCCCCACTATTGATGTCAGGCTTACAGGTCTGTAATTCCCCAGTTGTGATCTAGCTCCCTTTTTAAATATAGGTACCACGTCTGCTTTAGGCCAATCTTGTGGTACTGAGCCTGTGGAAATGGAGTCCTTGAATATTAAATGTAATGGTTTGGCTATTACTGAACTTTACTCCTTAAGAACTCTTGGATGTCTTGGATAGATTGTAGAGTATGATGTTGGGAGGCAGGAAGGCCAGAGAGGAGAAGGTCGCAATAGTCACGATGGGGGGATAATGAGGGAATGCATGAGAGTTTAAGTAGTGGAGTGAATGAGGAAAGTGTGGATTTTGGCAAGATTTAACAACAGCAGAGAAGAAGGAAGAGGAGTCAAATATTACACAGAGGCAGCGTGTTTGGGAGACTGGATGAATGGTGGTATTATCAAGTGAATTAAGTGATATTTTGATGAACCCCATTTTAAACCGGATAAGTTTACGGGCAACGAAGGGCCATCCAGTCTGAAATACGAGGGACAATCAGTGGCTTGGGGCAGGATGTCATGTGTAAGCTTAGGGGTTGAAATATTCAGTTGTGTCAGTCATCTGTGAAGAGGGGATATTTAAACCAAAGGAGCTAATGAGATCACCAAGGGATAGTGTATATTAGTGTATAAAGAGTGAAAAGGAGTGGTCCCAGGACAGACCTTTAAGGACACGCCAACAGACAGATCGGTAGGTGAAGAGGAACAGCTAGCAATGAACACACGAAAGGTGAGGTCACAAAGATAGTAGGACAGCCAGGAGAGGGCTTTGTTGCAGATACCAAGTGTGGTTGCATCTTTTAGCTTTTCACTGCACTATTAACCCTTTTGCTTTACACTGTGTTGCAGGCCTCCCTGGCACCACAATTGTTAAATGACTGGCCAAAAAATTGACATATTTCAGACACACTTTGACACCTTTTGCATGTGTGTGTTTTTTTGGTTCAGTTGTTGTGCAAATCTGGTGTTAGTGATGTAGGATGGGTGAAAGGGTTATTGGTGACTGCGATGGGTATACCGTATGCCCTAAATTTAGATAAGATTAAAACAAAAGTAGAAAGACGCAGCAAACAGATAGCAGGAGCACTTGAAGGAAGAGGTTTTTTGGGGTGGGAAGTATGAAAGTGGTGCAGAATGGCAACAAAGTTTATAATATATGTTTATATATACTGTATATGTAGAAGTATCTGTACTGTGTTAGCTGAGTTTAATAATCAAAAACGAATAGACGATACCGTTCTGTGGCCAACAAAATGTGTTTATTTGTGCGAGCTTTCAAGATACACAGATCTCTTCTTCCAGTGGTGTTACAATACACATAGTGTGTGTGTGTGTGTGTGTGTGTGTGTGTGTGTGTGTGTGAGGGAGGGGGGGAGAAGGGGCAGTGTGTAAGAGGGAGGGGGGAGAGAAGGGGCAGTGTGTATGAGGGAGGGGGGGAGAAGGGGCAGTGTGTAAGAGGGAGGTGGGAGAGAAGGGGGAGTGTATGAGGGAGGGGGGAGATAAGGGGGAGTGTGTATCCGAGAGGGGGAAAGAAGGTTGAGTGTGTATCTGGCGACAGAATACTGCAGGATGTTAAAGTTGGGTAAGGTTATCCATGTCAGTGATTAGCGTGATACTGCCATGTCATTATTGTCAGTGATTAGCACGATACCGCCATGTCATCCCTGTCAGTGTCCAATGCAACTATAACACACCTTTCCTGTCTGGCCTTCAAATACTTTCTGGGCAAGCTCCTCACCCCTACCACACGTAGAGACTTACTGTCCCGCAGAGCTCACACACACACACATCATTGTAATCAATGTGAGAGAGTTACTGCCCCGAAGAGCTTACACTCTATATACACAGTACAGGTCTGTGACCCCTCTATATACTCACCAGAATAGACCCCGGACACCCCCACGGTGAGGAGCAGGAGGAGGGGACACAGCATTGTGCTGGTATATGGGACACTGTGACACGCAGGGCGTCCCGAGCCTTATATATGGGGGGGAAATTCTCTCTACTGATTGGAGGAGGCAGCACCCTCTATCCAATGAGAAAATCCATCCCGGGCTGGTCAGCAGTTACCAGGCAGGGTGAAGATGAGAAGGTTACAGATCTGGGAAAGAAAGTGAAAGAGATAAATAGATAAAAAAAAGTGTAATGGAGGTGTGTGTGTCACTGTGTGTAGAGGTATTAGTACCGTGTTAGGTGAGCTTTAATAATCAAAAATGAATAGATGATGATACCGATCTGAAGGTGGCCTTACTCTTAGAACACCGAGAGACGGTTACATGAAAACAAATTTATGCAACTGTTCCGGACACTTAGCCGTGGCCTAAACCGAGACTGCAGCTTCAAGAGTCACTACTGACACAAGAGAACTTCCCATGAGTGCTAAAGGCCATGTCTATACATACTGCGCTATATGTATGCACACACAGCTGTCTCTTACACATACAAATACTCTATGTAATTCCATCACCATGTAACAGGGTATGTCCCATATTACCTTTCTTTCCCCCTGACATATGCAAACAAGAAAAGAACTAAGCCGCTCCCTCCCAATATTGTGGACAAATATAGTGTCCTTGCCTATATGTAAGGCTAATATACAAATAGATCAATACACACAACTGGTTTTGAAACACCAGATAATAGTATTTATACTGGCCGTTTGTAGAATCTGCAGCTCAACCTGAGAAGGATCAAATGTCCCACATTATAGGCGACAAGAGACCTGTTTCCCGGAGGACGGGGTAAAGAAACTGATTGCTGTGAAGGGACTCACACATGGCCGGGTGAGTACAGTTATCTTACCTTATATTTAATTCCCTGACCCTCTGATCAAGTGTCCACCTTGACCACTGGGTTTTTATTCACAATTTTTTTGCATACTCATTTCTGCACTAGATATTGTATTATTAATATAAGCTCTAATACATCTTTCATATACATCACATGTGCGCTCACCATCTCTTCATCTCTACTTTCCCACTGACATCCCTGTTATTACTGCCTGTAGCTAACAGGACTTGCATAGGTTAAATCTATTGGCTCTTGATCCCCCTTATGTCCCTCTTGTGAGTGATGGAAGTAAGGTGGCGACTCATGGCCTGTGTAAGCCTATCAGGGATAGGTATGAGCCCACCCCTTCTTGAGTCTTCCAAGTGGGTGTAGCAAAGTTAGATCGGTCTGCTTCCTGCTCCGGTGAAGAGAGGAAGATAGGAGCCATCAGTCTCTCCCATGGCGGGATGAGCGTGCTCACCTCCAGCCTCTGAGCTGGGGGAACATCAGGCTCAGTCACCCAGCTGTCCCCAGTTAAAGGCAAAGGGAAGTCCCTTTCCACAGGACAGATTATGGACTTGCTAAAGCCCCAGCCACAGGCCCTAGCAGTTAATGTCCCATCTCATGCTGCCCCTGTGCTGGACATTGTGGACTTTGCCCAGGCCCATTCTGCCCCTGCCACTGCCCCATCCTCGACCAGTAGCTCCCAGCGGGTGAAGTACATAGACCCTGCTGTTACACTGTTTGTATTAACAAAGTTCCCTGATACAAATGTGGGAAATTGGTTGGGTGGAGGTGGGAGCTCTGAGGATTCCTAGGGAGAAATTCCAGTGTCTAGCTGTGGTCATGAGACCTGGAGGCAGAGGAGCATACCACTCTTTTAGGAGGTCCTCAGGATCTCAATTCCTAGTATCAGATGAATCAGTATCATCTTCACCGTCTGTTCCCTCAAGTGCATTTTCACCTGTGCGTGTCAGACCTGCTAGTGCGGGATCTGAATCATTATCCCAGGAGATCCGTAAATTGTGGGATCCCATGTTCCAACGTTATGCCCCTGAAATAAAGTACACCAGGTTTGTACTACTTAATGGCCCCATAGTTGACCATTGGTGGGAAGGAGGTGCCTTTTTTTCAGAGGAGTCAGCGGAGGCTCTCTGTAAGAGAGGAGAAATTAAATTAGGTGTACACATACCTAAGGGCCCCTCTATTTTGTGTTGAAAGGTGAACCCTGAGGATCCAGGATTCTGGGTACTACCCGACCAGGGAGCTGGTCGGAAGGTTCTAAAGTTGAGCAGGGCTGACTGGGCTATAAGAAACAGGTATCAGCAGTCCCATGGTTATAATTTCCCCTATGTCCCTGAGCCCATAATGCAGGACTTAGAGGATCACCGGCATGAGTGGCTAAAGCTAGCGGTCTCAGATTATCTCCAGTAAGACCAATTATAGGGAATTCATAACCGAGTCTAATATTTGTGCAATCATGAGAGAATGGCTCATAGGGACGTGTATATATATGGACAGCGTGGAAGTTCACCAACAAGCAGGTGCCCCAAAAGGTATACTCTGTTTGGGTGGAGGATTTCAATGGACGGCCTGTACAGAAGCCGGATCCCAGGTATTATAAATAGTTCCACACTCTGTCCGTTTAAGTTTAATGTATTTCATCACTGTAGTCAGTGAATGATATGGTTTTTTTGTAATGTATCATCTGATGGTATGTACAAATTGTGTCATTTTGCAGGTTCCAGAATGACGGATGGTGCACCAAATTTGGACCCCGAGCGAGACCGTTGGGAATTTCACCCAGGGGAGAGTGTAACAGTGTATGTCCCATATTACCTTTCTTTCCCCCTGACAACCCTGTTATGCAAGTCCTCTTAGCTATAGGAGCTATCAGTCTCTCCCATGGCGGGATGAGTGTGCTCACCTCCAGCCTCTGAGCTGGGGGAACATCAGGCTCAGTCACCAACGCCTGTAATACCAGGGCCTGCACCATCTAGAAGTCTTGGACTTCCAAGACTCTGCACCACTGTAGGCCATGTATGACAATAAAGACCCTTGTTCTACTATACACTCCTGTCTGAGTATGTATGACATGTATGTATGTCTTTATTTATATAGCACCATTAGTGTACATAGCGCTTCACATTAGTACTAGACGTGACAATCATATAAATAACAAATAATACAAATAACAGATCATGGGAATATGTGCTTCAGACATAAAAGTAACATTTCAGAAGAGGAGTCCCTGCTCCGAAGAGCTTACAATCTAATTGGTATGTAGGAAGAACGTACAGAGACAGTAGGAGGGCGTTCAGGTAAGTGCGTCTGCAGGGAGGCAAGCTTTATGTATCATGTGTATAGTATTAGCCACAGGGTTACTCATATGCTTTTTTAAGCAAGTGTGTCTTAAGGTGGGTCTTAAAGGTGGCTAGAGTGGGTGCTAGTCGGGTATTGAGGGGAAGGGCATTCCAGAGTTGTCAGGTAGTCAGTGAAAAAGGTTTAAGGCGGGAGAGGGATTTAGATACAAAGGGGGAAGAGAGAAGACATCCTTGAGCAGAACGCTAGAGTCGGGATGGTGCATAGCGAGAAATTACCTGAGTAACACAGCGGTGCGCAAACTGAGGGGCGCAAGATTATTTAAAGGGGGGCGTGGGCTGTGTGCGGGGAAACCTGGGGGGAGGGCAGAGCTGTGCATGGGTGGCCAAAAGCTCAGTGCTGAGGCTGCTTCTCTTTGCGGTCTGCAGCGGGGGCGGGGCCTTGCTGTGGGGGCAGGGCTTTCCTTTCCTGCACACAGACATTCCCCTCCTCCTCCTCCTGTCTGTTACCCGCCCCAGTTTTCAGCAGCATGGCGGGGGACATGAGCCAGCTTACAGTATTACTTCCTCCCCCAGGTAAAAGTGTGTGACTTATGATTGTGTGTTGTGTCTGTCTGTGTGTTTTGTGTGTGGTGTGTGTGTGTTGGTTGTAATCGAGTGTGTGTGTTGGTTGTGATTGAGTGTGTGTTGTGTGTGTGTTGGTTGTGATGTATTGTGTGTTGGTTGTTATTGATTGTATGTTGTCTGTGTTGGTTGTGATTGAGTGTGTGTGTGTTGTGATTGAGTATGTTTGCGGTGATTGTGTGTGGTGATTAAATGCAGCAGTGCGCAAACTGGGGGCGTACAGTCTCCAACGCTTGGCGCTTCGGGAGACAAACAAAATTGACTTTGAAGTGCGCTCAGCAGCAGTCAATGCGCGCACACATCCACACAAACATAGCCCCGATCCATGACCCCCCCCCCCCCCTCCCGCTGGTGCTTGCAAAATTATGTAGGACACCCTGTGCTCATGCTTGGAGAGTTGATGTCGCAGCCTAATATTACAAGCGCGAGCTGTTGCAATATGTAAGTATTTAGACATATTTGGATTTATATTGTATACCGTTTAATAAAGGTTTTTTTTTTTCATGTGATTGATTACATCAGGCAGGGGGGCCCTGAGAAATTTCATGGGGGAAAAAGGGGGTCTCGGCCTAAAAAGTTTGCTCACTCCTGGTGTACTGTAACAGGTAGTGCACCACACACATGTAGCATAGGCTGTGCAATCCCACAGAGAAGGGGGGGGGGGGGAGGGAGAAACAGTGCTACACCTATATACCAATAGGGACCACATAGTATCTGCACACACTTTTAGCAATGCAACACCCTCTCACATTTCCACACCATTGATATACACTCCCACTCCACACACACCTTTTTGTAAAGCGCTGTATACACTGTGGGCTCTTTATTTAGATTTACACACCCACACTCACTCACATCCCTCACAGTCAGGGACTATTTAACAACTCATGTCATAGATCGCATACTACACATGGGGAGGGAAGGGCTCTAGTCACATCCCAGGATGCACTGTTTTAAATTAAACCCCTTGTCTGCTTTATTCAATGTAACATCGCCGGAAGAGGAGGAGATCAGTGTATCTCGAAAGCTCGCACAAATAAAAGCATTTCGTTAGCCACAGAACGGTATCATCATCTATCAGGGCTAGGCTGCCCTGTGTTGTTAATACACTTTATTTACTTCATTATATTGCGGTGTGCTGTCTCTTTGTTACCTGGATTTCCCTGGTGTGTATGTGTATGTGTATGTGTGTATATATATATATATATATATATATATATATATATATATATGGCTTAAGCTTGCTGCATGGTCACAGCTTTGAGCACAGCCAGGGTTAAGGTGCATACCCAGAAAACCACCCACAGACAGCCGCCTCGACCTTGATGGGTCTCATCAGTGTGGGGTTGATTTTACTGGGAATGCAAGAGAGGCTATGGGATAGGCTAAACCATAATACTGAGTTAAGTTATGGTGAGTAAAAAAAAGTGACAAAACCCCTCCACAGGAAAGCAAATATGCAAATATAGCTGTATGCTCATCTGCATGTCTTAGGCAGGTCTGCAACCCCGCCTTTCCCCATTATCACCCAGCATACAGCACTTCCACTGCAGCAAGGGATTCTGGGAAATAACATGCAAATGAGCACACAGTGTCACTTTTTGCCTCAATAACCATTTTTAACATGGTTCCCTATAGGCTTAAGCTTGCTGCATGGTCACAGCTTTGAGCACAGCCAGGGTAAGGTGCATACCCAAGAACCCCCAGAAACCACCCACAGACAGCTGCCCTCGACCTTATTGGGTCTCATCATTGTGGGGTTGATTTACTGGGAAGGCAAGAGAAGGCTACTGGATAGGCTAAACCATAATACTGAGTTAAGTTATGGTGAGTAAAAAAAGTGACAAAAACCCTCCACAGGAAAGCAAATATGCAAATATAGCTGTATGCTCATCTGCATGTCTTAGGCAGGTCTGCAACCCCGCCTTTCCCCATTATCACCCAGCATACAGCACTTCCACTGCAGCAAGGGATTCTGGGAAATGACATGCAAATGAGCACACAGTGTCACTTTTTGCCTCAATAACCATTTTTAACATGGTTCCCTATATATATACACACACATACACACACATATTTATCCTAATATATTTGTACAAATTCATGTCATGTAACACAATGCACTACAGTGGACACAATGTGTACACATTCATGTAATGTAAATGCAACACAAATGATTATGTTTGGAAAGTGATAT
>WSYH01006151.1:0-13910 GCA_036426205.1 Ascaphus truei
CTGATGAAAAGGAACAGGCACAATAAAGCCTATTATAATTTCACATTATAAAGCCTCCTAATTGTGTCCCTCTGTGAAAGTCCGTCCACAA
Source organism: Ascaphus truei (assembly GCA_036426205.1). Taxonomy (NCBI): domain Eukaryota; kingdom Metazoa; phylum Chordata; class Amphibia; order Anura; family Ascaphidae; genus Ascaphus; species Ascaphus truei. Next base: position 92 of record WSYH01006151.1, read on the forward strand.
GCCCCAATGCCAAAATCTGAGGCATCAGTCTGCACCAGGAACTTTTTTGCATAGTCTGGAGCAGCAAGTATAGGAGCGCTGGCTAGTGCAGTCTTTAATGCCTGAAACGAGACCTCACAGGCCGGAGACCAGACTACCAGCACAGACTGTCGCTTCTTGGTCATGTCAGTCAGGGGTTTTGCAATGGCGCTATACTGAGGGACAAACTTTCTGTAGTAGCCTGCGGTGCATAGGAAAGCCATGACTTGCTTCTTTGTTTTGGGAACAGGCCACTGCACTATAGCTTCCACCTTAGCTGGTTCTGGCTTAAGATGAAACTGGGCACCTAACTCTGGCCACCCCCTGGTCACATCTGAGTCAGTGGGACAGGGAACAGGTACAGGGAACAGTAAGTCAGTGTCAGAAAGCAACTGAGTCTGGCTTACCTGTCTGGTCAACGCAGAGACTACTGGAACTGTAGGTCCCAAATGCAGGGGGACAGGGGCTGGTTCTGCTGCGATCCTTGCTGACTGGCTCCTGGTGAACGCTGCAACAGGTGCCAGCTCAGTGGTAAAAACACAGGTAACGTGTCCTAGGTCGTTATCCAGCAAGACCTCAGCATCTAACCCAGGCAAAACCCCCACCTCCCTCATGCCACGTCCAGCACCACAGTCCAAAAAGACCCGGGCAACCTGGAATGACCGCGGTCCTCCATCTGGCATGGTCACTTGCATCCCGGTGCCCGGGAGCAAATCCTCTGGCCGTACCATATCAGGGCGAACCAGAGTCACGGTGGAACCAGAGCCTAGCAAACCGTCCGCCTGCCGGTCTCCGATGGTCACCTTCCGCCGTACATCGTTGGGCTGCATCCTGACTGGAGCAACCTGATGTCCCCCGCTCTACGCTGCTGGTCCAGAGGTGGCAAGTGCAGTCTCTCCGCTGGGCATCCCTCTGTGGGCTGGTTCCACGGCTGTACTTGGCTCCTCTGTGTGTGCCAGTCGCACACGGGCGACCGGCCTCGCAGCTGGTGAGCGTTGCCCCTGATGGGGTCCCTAGGACCGGTCCCGGTCCGGACAATCTGGCCTGAGATGTCCAACTTTATTGCATGAATAACGTTACATTAAAAAAGGGGGACACTCAGGACGGACAAAAATAGAAGAACCTCCTCCCACGCGTTTCGGGCATGTACTGCCCTTTCTCAAGGAGTATAGGGTAAGCCGTAGGAGGGAGCTATTTAAACCTCTCACCGTCTAATGAAACAGATGACTCACACGTGATAAATAAAATTTATACTAAATTTGCATTGGTTAATAAAGTCTACATAGTCTAACTAAAGAAAGAATGAAAGACAAACATTATGAAAGCATGTCTGGATATCGTCAGTGGAAATCTTTGACTAATCGCAGAGCATGTACAAAATCTTTGGGTTCCCAAGACCTCTCCTCTGGGCCATAGCCCCCCCCAGTGAACCAGGAACTGTAATTTCCCTCGGTGTAACCTGGAATCCAAAATTCTTTCCACAATGAATTCCTCTTCGTTATCCACGAGGACGGGTTAAGGGGGAGGAAAACTCCGTCCAGGAAACTGGTTCTCACGGAAAGGTTTCAGCAGAGAAGAATGAAACACATGGTGTATTTTGATGTTCTCAGGAAGCTCTAATCTGAAGGACACTGGATTTATTAGTGCTGAGATGCGAAATGGCCCGATTCATTTTTGGCCCAATTTAATGGTTGGAACCTTTAGATGTAGATTTTTTGTAGAAAGCCAGACTTTATTCCCGACTTGAAATTCTGGGGAGGGTCTGCGGTGTTGGTCTGCTGCTCTTTTGTACTTTACTTGAGTCTCACGAAGTGTCTCTTTGAGGGTCTCCTGGATGTCTCGCAGAGTCGCCAGTTTCTCTGTAACTGCCGGAATGGGGCCCGAAGATGGAAAACGAGGAATAAAGGTTGGATGAAATCCATAATTTGAGAAAAAGGGGCTCTTCTGAGTCGATGAATGATGTGAGTTGTTGTATGAAAACTCAGCTAATGGTAGGAAATCAATCCAGTCATCCTGGAGATGACAAACAAAACATCGTAAGTATTGTTCCAAAGTCTGATTGGTCCTTTCTGTCTGGCCATTGGATTGTGGATGATAGCCAGACGATAAATTTAAACGAACTCCTAGAGAAGAACAGAAGGTCCTCCAAAATTTTGAAGTGAATTGTACCCCTCTATCGGAATGGGATCTCATCAGGGGGAGCCCCGTGAAGCCGAAACAACTCTCACAATCAACTTGGCTGTTGGTCTTTTTGCAGAAGGGAAGATTCTGTGCTCCAATAAGTGAGCCATCTTTGTAAGTCGATCCACCACTACCAGGTGGTTATTTATGTCCATTTGATCGGGAGGTCAACAATGATAAAAATCCAGATAGGACCCCCAAGGACAAGTGGAAAACGGAAAGAGGCTTGCAGTAAACCTACAGGTGATGCTCGAGGGGTCTTGGTCCTAGCAACAAGTCTCACAGGAGAGGAATAGTCTTTTAACATCTGTGCTAAATTTAGGCCAACCAAAAAGAGCGAGACAACCAGTTACGTGTTTGAGGACCCCTGGGTGACCAGCGGGTCGCGGCTCCATTCTGGACCTGCCGTATAGTACCTTAGTCGGAAGAGAGCTCGCAGCCTTCCCCCGCCCCTCACAAAGCCCAACTCGGACCGACACATTTCTTCCGGCAAAAACCATCTCCTACTCTACCCTCCTTTACTCCCCCTGTAGTTATCGCCCAATTTCCTCATGTTCTCCTACGCCTAAATCCCCAATAAAACCCCCCCCAGATAGACGCAATTAATTGGAGCACCTCTATTTAACCTCCTTAGGGACGAAACAGGCGATCCTTACAGTTCCAGAGACCATCACATAGAGAAATAGTTCTCTTCCAGAGGAGGGTTTTTAAGAAATCGTGTCATTTGAGTTAGGCCTCCCTTTATTCGTGTGTGGAGATCTGCAGAGAATGTGCCGCCCCAAAAATATTTCTTTTTGGAAGAATAGTTTCTTCTTGCTCTTGTCTGAAACTAGGATAGGAAAGGACCGTGAAAGGCGAGGCTTTCCCATTCTTGGAGCCAGGGCGGTATGAGATATGGAACTGAAATCTTGCAAAGAAGAGAGCCCATCTGGCTTGTCGCGCAGACAGTCTCTTTGCGGATCGAATTAATTCTAAGTTCCTGTGATCCATAAAGACCGTAATTGGATGATTGGCCCCCTCCAGTAGGTGTCTCCACTCAGAGAATGTAGCTTTTATAGCCAAGAGGTCCTTGTTTCCGATGTCATAATTTCGTTCAGCTGTTGACATTTGGTATGAATAAAAGGCACATGGATGAAGGAGCATCTTGAGTCCAATTCTTTGTGACAGAATGGCACCAACAGCGGAGTCGGATGCATCCACTTCCAAGATGAATGGTAAATCTGGTTTTGGATGGATGAGGATAGGGGCAGATGTGAAGAGTGACTTCAATTGTTCGAATGCCACATCCGCTTTAGGAGACCATTTGAAGGGGAATTCTTTCCGTGTGAGTTGGGTTATTGGGGCAATAATGCCAGATAAATTTTTAATAAAACGTCTATAGAAATTGGGAAAACCCACAAATCTCTGAATGTCCTTTTCAATTCGAGGGATTGGCCATTCCACCACGGCTTGAATCTTGCCTGGGTCCATACTCAAACCCTCGGGAGAGATGATGTAACCGAGAAATTGTATGCTGGTCTTTTCAAATTCACATTTTTCTAACTTGATGTACAATTTGTACTTACGGAGACGCTCAAGGACAATTCGGACATGTCTCTGATGATCCATGATGTTATCTGAGAAGACAAGGATGTCATCCAGGTATGCCACTACGAATTGGTCCAATAACTCTCGGAGGGCATCATTAATTAAATGCTGGAAGGTAGCAGGGGCATTACAGAGTCCAAAAGGCATCACCAGATATTCATAGTGCCCATAACGGGTTCGGAAGGCTGTTTTCCATTCGTCACCGGGTCGAATGCGGACCAAATTATACGCTCCTCTGAGATCTAATTTGGTAAAGATTCTGGCTGACCGAATTCTTTCCAATAGTTCAGGAATCAGAGGTAATGGGTACCTGTTCTTCACCGTAATCTTATTTAGTTCCCGATAGTCAATGCAGGGGCGTAGAGAACAGTCTTTCTTTCCCACGAAGAAGAGCGCAGCGCCTGCTGGAGAAGTAAAGGGTCGGATAAAACCCTTTGATAGGTTCTCCTGTAGGTAGTCATTGAGGACCTTCAATTCCGGTTCTGAGAGGGAATAGATTCTTCCAAACGGAATGGCAGCACCCGGTAATAATTCAATGGGACAGTCATAAGAGCGATGTGGGGGAAGCGTATCTGCATTCTTCTTGTCACACACATCTAAAAACTCAGAGTAAGGAGCCGGCAGAAGATTTTCTTGAGACGAGGAAATCTTATGGATTCCTACACACTTTGGTATAGGAATTTTAGGTAGACAGGCTAGTTGACAGTGCTCCGAGGGAAACGTGAGGGTCTTTGTCTTCCAGTCAATTAGTGGGTTATGGAACATGAGCCATGGAATTCCCAGAATCACTGGAAACAAAGGTGATGGAATGAGACCAAATGAAATCTTCTCCTGGTGATTGGGCTCCATGATTAGTGTTAAGTTACTGGTTTCATGGGTAACAGGTCCAGAGCTCAAGGGAGAACCGTCAACGACTTCCATCCTTTCTGGCGATTCCTTGGCTACAAATGATACCGAATTGTTCTTGGCGAATTCTATGTCCATAAAATTCCCTGCCGCCCCTGAGTCGACCATTACTGTGGTTGAAAAATGATGTGTTCCTTCCTCGATTATAATAGGAACCAGGAGGTGAGGGTGTAGCGAAGGAGGGTTATCTTTCCCTTGAGAAGCAGAGAAAACAGTCTTTGAAATAGCGTGCAGCTGATTTCTCCTAGGACTCTGGAAAGAAGACCGCCTGGACTTGTTTGGGCAATCAGCGAGATAGTGCCCATCGTTTCCGCAATATAAACAGAGATCTTCTGTTCGGCGTCTATTCCTTTCCCCGGTTGAGATGGGTCCCCACAGTGTATTTACTTGCATCGGCTCCTCCTCAGTCTCCCTGGAACGTCTTGGGGTACTGACATCTCTAAACCCGGGGTTGCTTGGCATGAACCCCTGTCTCTCCAATCGTCTTTCCGAAAGCCTGCAATCAATTTGGATGCATAAACGGACAAAGTCCTGAAATCTCTCTGGGGTCTCCACCCGGGCTAGTTCGTCTTTAACTTGCTCCGAGGGACCCTGCCGAAAATTATATTTCTGCGCGGCCTCGTTCCAATCAGTATCGTTAACCCATGTGCGGAATTCAGCGGTATACTCAGCTGCCGAGCGTCTTCCTTGACGAAGATTGTTCAGAGTTGCCTCAGCGGTTGCACTACGATTTGGGTCATCAAAAATAAGACTCATGGCTTCGATGAACTCCTGCAGGTCCCTTAGTAGTGGGCTATCTTGTTCTAACGTAGGGGAGACCCAAGCAAGGGCCTCATCCTTGAGCAGGGTTATGATCAGTCCAACCTGGGCTTCTTCGGTATGATAAATGATGGGCTGAAGCTTGAACACAAGTCTGCATTGATTAAGGAAATTCCGGAAAGATTGTTTTTTCCCCCCAAATTTTTCCGGAAGGGATATACAGGGTGCGGTTTGCACAGGCACAGTGTTTTGACCAGACAAGGTGATTAAGGCTAAACGTAGTTCACGATTCTCAGCTTCCGCGGTGGTGGCTTGTTCTTCCAAGCGGCCAAGACGATTAAAGACGTGTCTTTGTTGTTCCTGGTAACCAACCATGATATGTTGTAAGTCATGGAGTGTTTGAGCCGGGTCTGTTCCAGCGGAATCCATGGTAGGGCCTGTTTATTCTGTCAAGGATTGGACTTCGGTAGCAGCAGCAATCCTGGTGGACAAGTATAGGTACTGCAGGCTAGAACAAGACATTGAGAGTGGCAGCAGTCCCGGTAGCCAAGCATGGTAACAGCAGACTAGAGAATATGACAATAGGTTTGAGGTTTATGGTCATAGACCCATCCCCTCACATCTGTGGGAAGCTGCTGCAGCAGCTGCTCTTGAAAGAATAAGTCCAGCAGGGAATGGAATGTTGTAACCCCATTCCCCTCCACCCACTGAGTCCCGTGCAAAGCCATCCTACTGACATAGGTGCTGTATGACTCTCCGGGGAGTACTAGCCCCGTCCAGAACTTGCCCCTGTAAGATTCTGGGGTCAGGGCATACTGGGTTAGCAGCTTGCTTTTCACATGACCGTAGTCATCGGCATCCACACGTGGAATACCCATCACAGTCCGTTTGGCTTTGCCAGATAACAATGGTCGCAGTCTGACCACCCAGTCCCTTCTTGGAATTCGGAACCGGGAACACTGCATCTCAAAGTTATTCAGGAACACATCAAGGTGATCTGTGCCATCCACGAACTTGCTGAAGCTGTGATGATCCGCCCGGGAAAGACCTTGTTCCCCGTTTTCAAGGTAGGAGTTGTGGGTTTTTCCGAGCACTGCTGTCAGGAGCAGTACCCGGTCCGCAGTGCTAACACCCGTTACCCATGTAGCAAGAAGTGCAGTGAGCCCAGGGACGGCACGCTCGGCAGCCGCAGCTGCTACCTGATCCGCAACCCCTGGCGCCAAGCCACCCACGACCGGGGGCTCACTAGCACTCTCCTCATGTCCTTGCAGCCCCGGAGCTGGAGGGACCTCCTGCACTCCGGGCTGAATAGCGTCAGCCAACACAGCAGCTACGGGGACTTGCCCTTCTGGTAGGACCCTGCGGTCCTCATGATGCTCCAAATCCTCCTCCAGTTGTGCCTTCGACCGCCCATCTGTCGGTAAGCCATACCCCGCACATCTCTCCACGACTTTCTCTCTGGTCCATGACCTGAACTTTCCTGAGCGATCGCTCATGGTGCCTTCGGGGTATGGGTGAAGGGAACAGTGAAGTCTCTCGTGCTCTTTAGAAGTGTGTGTCAGTTGCTACTTGTCTGAGGAGCTCGCAAGCTACAAGGTCCTCACTATATTACAGAGCCCGCAGGAAACTGCAATATAGGTTCAATCAGTATCCCACCAGCTGCCACCAGTTTTTTAAAAGCTTGTCACGATGACACCAACTTTTATCAACACATTTATATTTCTGGGTACTTGATTGAACAGAACAAGTTGCAAAATAAATTGTGATTTATTTCCTTAATAGACAAACACACGACATCTGCAGAATACACTTGAAAACAACACTTACGGGAATTAGGGAATGAAAGAAATTGTCCTTTGAAATACATTATGGGTCTGCTGGGTCTTTTCATAATTGACACTCTTTTAGACAGGAAGAAGCTAATCAGCTTGATCTCTTTGAGGCTCCATCATAAAAATACCGAAGCTCATTCACCCATATCACAGCTGTATGTCCACGGAATTCCTGCTTGGATTTACAAGAAATAGCTCCTTTGAAGCTTCATCATAAAAATACTTACAGCTCATTGAAATGCTGGTTTCTATACTGCCATCATGTGTCGGTTAGAGGGTATGGCGAGCAATGCATTTTGTCTTTTCACATGGCAGACAGGGAATGGCTTGTAAATTGGGAACAAAAACGTCTAGGACAGGGCAACCACAGTAATGCATAGCAAATCAGGTATTAACCCTTTCCTCCACATCACAATCACATACTCCTTCCCACTAGAGATACAACTATCCAAAGCGTCTCGCAGGACGCGACCCTCCACTGTGTTTCTCACTGTAAGGAATCCGCTCCGCAGTTTACTGGTTGCCTTACCTTGCAGNNGAGACGTGTGTAAGTCCTGGAGCACTCTTCCTGATGTTTGCTGCAGCTGGATCATCACCAAAGCAAATACACACTCCCTTCGGTATCTATTGCCGCTGGGCAGCTATCACTGCAACCTAGACTTGCATTCACTCATTGGAGCAGTACCTTACACACCCCTCGGGGATTGGCCCGCTGGCCTTTAGTACTGTCTTCCCACAATCTCCCCTGCCGAGCATAGTCCTTACTGGATGTCACCATAGTTCTGCCACAAGCCTCGCTTGTTTTCCTATGCTGATACCAGGTTCCGCCCTGCTCCTTCAGCTTCCTTCAAGCCGCTTGTTCTCCTATGCTGATACCAGGTGTCCGCCCTGCGTCTTCAGCTCCATTCAAGCCCGCTTGTTTCCTATGCTGATACGGAGGTTCCGCCCTGCGTCCTTCAGTTCCTTCAAGCTCCCGCTTGTTCTTCTGTGCTGGAGCGGAGGTTCCATCCTGCGTCCTTCAGCTCCCTGTTCTCCTGTGCTGAAGCAGAGGTTTCGTCCCTGCGTCTTCAGCCTCCTGGATTCCTGCACATGAAGCGGAGGTTTCGCCCCTGCGTCCTTCAGTCTCCTGGATTCCTGCACTGAGCGGAGGTTTCCCTGTGGTATCTACAGTTCCTGGTTCCTGGGGCCTACTCTTTCCTAATCTAGAGAGGCCGTTGTCCTGGTCCTGCGAGTGCTCAGAGGATTCCTAGCCCGCTCAGGACTCTTGCGCTGTAGCACTGGTTTAAACGTGCCGCAGGCGGTGTGAATCTGGTCTGTCTTCCACCTCCTGAGACCAGTTACCATGGGCCATGGTCGCCGCGACCCGCAGAGGCCAACCCCGCGCTCCTAAGCTGAAGCGGGGCTCTCCTGACTACATGTTGCGAACTATTGCTTGAACAATGTTTATCCTGATGTTCCTGTCCTGACCCTGGCTTGTACAATGACGACGCGTCTTCTCCTATCCTGATCCTGCGTATATGAAAACGAATGCGCATCCGAATCAAGCCTGCGCGGTCTAAGGTCGGTTGCTTTACAACCCCACCTCAGCTCGTGGTCCGCGACCAGGTTTGTGGCGAGCAACAACCGTGAAGTATGCTCGGCCTCACAAACTCGGACCCCGCTGAGGTGCGGGTTGGTAAGTTTTTTCCTAAAAACCTGTCCCGGTCTGTAGACCAGTCCCAGTTTGAGAATGATTATTGTGCGATATAATACCCTGATGGAAGATCGCTTTATGTCGGAGGGCTTAACTCCCTTGCAAAAGAAATGCCGTAATGATCTGGTTTTGTAAGGCTTAATGCCTCAGAGACTTAAAACAGTATATGGCCAGTGTTCTGGCCAGTGAAAACAGTGTTTTCTCCCTGATTCCCCTTTAACTGGGGATAAGGTGAGTCTGTGGAACTGGTCAATGCCTGTAGTACACTCAATGCCCTGGCTTTATCATTGGACATTCCTTTAGTACTCCGGACCCTTCCGTCAGGGTGCTCTCGCTCACGACACGCTGCATGTACTTCTCGTGGTATTGGATGATGCTTGTTAAAACAGGATCGCCCCCTGGCCGCTAACGCCGTCCACTGGCGGTTTTCTCTGCTGCCAGTCCTGTCGCTAAAACCGGGGACGTATCTCCCTCTCCGGGAGAAGAGACCAAAGAACCCATTAGACAATTCTCCTAACGTAGTAACTGCCGCAGTCCCTAGCTCTGATTGTATGCCCGGGTTCCCTGACACTAATGATTATATGTCTACGTAACCTGCGATCAGTCCTGTGAGGTTCCTGGAGAGTACATAGTGTTTCACTAACTAAAACTAAGGTTCTAGTATCAGAGATAAGTCCCTTAGTCCCCCTATTTCTAGCTCTGAATCCCTCTCTTTAGGTCTTGAGGGTTTTCCAGCTTTAACCCTGCTAGGCAGTCCTGTGCGCTTTCACCGCAGAGAGAGAATCCCTAAGTTCTGTTCCAGGGTCATTTCTGTATTAACCCCTGTGGGGCAGCTCTCTGAGTCTCCTTTGATAATTCCCTGTTCTCTGCCAGCCATTGGTTCCGCCCCTAGCTCCAGGGGAGAGATTCCTGGTCTCTCCTAATACAGAGAGAAGATTGCCTATGTTCTACTCTCAGGCATTGTCTGCATTACCCCTGTAAATTCTTGCTGCCTCCAGTTAATGCCTTCGTTTTAGCCTCAGAGAATGAATCCACAAGTCAGACAGCAGTGGTTGCATGAGGATTCCCATAACCGTACGGAGTCCTTAGATATTTTTTGCTATAATCCCTGCTTCAGCTCAAGTTCCGCAGTTTCGGCATCCGGGACTTCGGCTAAAGTTCTGGTTCCTGATAATGTAGTCAGGAGTCAGGTTTTTCCCTAAGCTTGGTCGCAGAGTTCCTTCTCCGGGTTCATATGAACCAGCGTCGCCACCATAGCGGTGATTCCTGCTTCAGCGCATAGTTCCCACATTATGGAGTCTGCAGTAATTTCTGGTTTCCCAGACATTCCTTACCAAAATCTACTTCAGAGACCAGTACACATTATGATTAACCCCCGTGTATTGTCTGGTTCTTCTTCTCTTTAAGCTTAGGGTTAAAAGCATACAGTAGTCTGTATGTCCTCCTGTGGGTTCATATTGTGTTCCCAGGAATGTTTGCTGACGCACGGTTTTCTCCCAAAAGTGACGCTTTTATATAGATTATGTAAAAAGCTGCACACTGTTTCCCTTTTCGCTGAATTGTGGTCTATAGTTTTGGAACTCTGAGAGGTAATGAGTCTCCTTCTGATTCTGAAGCTCTTCCTACAATGTATCCTGACTGGGGGTCCCCCTGATTTCTTGTCCAGGCTAATTCCCAGAGATCAGCATATCTGTGGTCACTCCCTTAGTACGTCTGAGGTCACCATGCCATATTCCAAGTTCCTGGGGTTTAATATCTAAGACATTTAGCTGTCTGCCCTTTGCTGAAACCCAGTTCCTCAGTACTGTGTCTAAATATGCCACAGCAAACATCGGGGTTACTTGGGAAACGAAATTTAATAGCTCCTGTTTCTAAAGGGCTATATTTAGTGGGTGCAGCCTATCACTGCAACCTAGACTTGCATTCACTCATTGGAGCAGTACCTTCACACCCCCCTCCGGGGATTGGCCCGCTGGCCTTTAAGTACTGTCTTCCCACAATGCTCCCTGCCGAGCATAGTCCTTACTGGATGTCACCATAGTTCTGCCACAAGCCCTCGCTTGTTTTCCTATGCTGATACCAGGTTCCGCCCTGCGTCCTTCAGCTTCCTTCAAGCCGCTTGTTCTCCTATGCTGATACCAGGTTCCGCCATGCGTCCTTCAGCTCCCTTCAAGCCCGCTTGTTCTCCTATGCTGATACGGAGGTTGTTCTCCTATGCTGATACCAGGTTCCGCCCTGCGTCCTTCAGCTCCATTCAAGCCCGCTTGTTCTCCTATGCTGATACGGAGGTTCCGCCCTGCGTCCTTCAGCTTCCTTCAAGCTCCCGCTTGTTCTTCTGTGCTGGAGCGGAGGTTCCATCCTGCGTCCTTCAGCTCCCTGTTCTCCTGTGCTGAAGCAGAGGTTTCGTCCCTGCGTCCTTCAGGTCATTCAGCCTCCTGGATTCCTGCACTAGCGGAGGTTCGCCCCTGCGTCCTTCAGTCTCCTGGATTCCTGCACTGAAGCGGAGGTTTCCCTGGGTATCTACAGACTTCCTGGTTCCTGGGGTCCTACTCTTTTCCCTAATCTAGAGAGGGCCGTATGTCCTCTGCTACAGAGGATTCCCTAGCCCGCTCAGGACTCTTGCGCTGTAGCACTGGTTTAACCGTGCCGCTAGGCGGTGTGTAAATCTGGTCTGTCTTCCACCTCCTGAGACCAGTACCATGGGCCATGGTCGCCGCACCCGCAGAGGCCAACCCCGCGCTCCTAAGCTGAAGCGGGGCTCTCCTGAGTCCTTAGATATGTTTTTGCTATACAATCCCACTGCTTCAGCTCAAGTTCCGCAGTTTCGGCCCGGGGACTTCGGGCTCTAAAGTTCTGGTTTCCTCATACAGTAGCAGGAGTCAGGTTTTCCTAAGCTTGGTCGCAGGAGTCCTTCTCCCGAGGATTCATGAACCAGCCATGTCGAACCCACATAGCGGTGATTTCCTGCTTCAGCGCTCATAGTTCACCCACATTATGGAGTCTGCAGTATTCTGGTTTTCCCAGGACATTGCCTTACCAAAATCTACTGCAGAGAACCAGTACAATCTGATGATTAACCCCGTTGTATTGTCCGAGTTCTTCTTCTCTTTAAGCTTGAGGGTTTTAAAACATTCCAGTAGTCTGTTAGTCATCCTCTGGGTTTCATAATGTGGTTCCAAGGAATGTTGCTGACGCACGCGTTTTCTCCCAAAAGTGACGCTTTGTCATATAGATGTGTGAAAAAGCCTTAGAACCACGTTTCTTTTGCTGATGTGGTGTCCTTATAGTTTTGTAGAACTCTGAGAGGGTAAGAGTCTCCTTTGATTCTGGAAGCTCTTCCTACAAGATTATCCTGACTGGGGGTTCCCCACTGATTCTTGTCAGGCTAATTCCCAGAGATTCAGCCATATCTGTGGTCACTCCCTGAGTACTTGTCTGAGTCACCATGACCTATATTAACAGTCCCTGGGGTTTAAATCTAAGCTATTTAGCTGTCCTGCCTTTGCTGAAACCCAGTTCCTCAGTACTGTGTCTAAATATGCCCCAGCAAACATGGGGTTACTCTGGGAAGAAATTAAAGCTCCTGTTTTAAAGGGTATTTTTTCTCACATGTCCAGCAAATCTAGAACCTCAGTAATTGTTTCTAAGTCACTTATCAATACATCTGATTTTTTCTCTAATCAAACCCAGACACCCTCACTATCGGTTAGGAGTCCTGTGATCAGAGATTTTGCACTAGAAAACACACCTATTCATGTTTTTGTCAGGTTAGGTACCCCTGTGGTTAGGGCCATTGCAGTTTCGGAAAAGACTCCTTGTACTACTAAGGTGCCTGTCATTAAGAGTTTTCATAGTTCATACTTGTTGCTTGTTGATTCTCAGGTCCCTGTCACTGAGGTACAGACTTCAGCTTCTGATGTTAGCTTCCCTCCCGCCACTACCCTGGCTCTGCCTTTTTCTCAAGATACTGATATGAAAATCCCAAGGTCTATTCCTGATTCACTGACAATACTATCTTCCAATGAAGATTTCCCAGTATTGGAGAGCTCTACTGTTGTTTGCTTCTCTGCTCCTGCCAAACCATGGTTTGTCCCTCGGAATTTTCGGTTGCCCCTGTTATTTCCTCTCAGTTGGAAATACTCTGTACGTATCCCAAGATTTCGGTCCCTATGCCTGGTTTACTGCTTGCCTTGTCACCTTCCATACCAATACCGGGAGATGCTTCCAACCAGCCTATACCCTTACTAACCATTACCTGGGAGCCTTCTACAGGAAAAATTCCTTGCAAATTCCAACATGCAGTGGTCAGCCAAGACTTTTTCTGTTACAAAGTTCCTCCTGGTGTATTCGATCAACTATCAGGGCCGCTGATCCTAGATTCCGGTTCATTTATTAAAGACTGGGCTTCCTGTAGGGGTTCTTCTGCCGTTTCTGTTCTGGAACCCTCTGGTTCTTCACAGCCCTGGATTTCCAAGTCATTTTGCGGGGCGAGCCATGTACCAAGGATGTTTCTTCTACCACTCTCATTTCCTAGAACTGTACTCACCAAGGAACTGCTCGTTTGCGGATCCCCTTTTCACCTAAAGAACTTTAGGAACAACTCGATGTCTCCGAGACCCATGGATGGTCCTGTCTGGCCGCAGTTTTCACCGTGGGGTGGGGGTACACTAAGGAGTAACCACGAGTCTCTGGACCACGACTCTACCCCCAATCCTAGACGGTTCAGCAACAATTCCCGGTCCCCCAACTCTATGTGTGCTCATGTTCGCCCGGAGGTCTCGCGTGAAGGGGGGGGTACTGTAAGGAATCCGCTCCGCAGTTTACTGGTTGCCTTACCTTGCAG
>WSYH01006151.1:14841-39825 GCA_036426205.1 Ascaphus truei
CGCAGAGGCCAACCCCGCGCTCCTAAGCTGAAGCGGGGCTCTCCTGACTACATGTTGCCGAACTATTGCTTGAACAATGTTTATCCTGATGTCTCCTGTCCTGACCCTGGCTTGTACAACGACGACGCTGTCTTCTCCTATCCTGATCCTGCGATATATGACAACGAACTGCGCAATCCGGATCAGCCTGCGCGGTCTAAGGTCGGTGCTTTTACAACCCCACCTCAGCCTCGCGGTCCGACCCAGGTTTGTGGCGAGCACAACCGTGAAACTCACACCGTGTCCAATGTCCCACACCCAAACCCCAGTGTGTGGTGACCGCGCGCCCACTGTGGAGAGAAAGTATATATAGTTGGTGCACTTGGTGTATATGATTATCTGCCGAGCACTCCTGCACTCGGGCCAGCAGATAACTTCGCAAAGGATCCGCCGACACTTGATACCTTCTGCTACGTCCTTCCAGGCGATCCCAGCCGGATATGTTATGACTGTCTCTGAAGAGGCTGGTCCCAAACCTCTGTTAGGAAATGCAGTGTCTGCTGTGCCCCTGCCTATACACACTAATGGGGCAGGTTCCTATTCTAGAGCCTGTCTCTACAGCAACCACAAGCTGTATGTGACTCAGGGCCTATCTGGGGCCTAGGAGGGTCTTTGGCCTAGTGTAGAGGCTACAGTACTTGCCTCTCTACACATGCAGCTCTTACCCCCTTCCCTTCCTGGTCTTGGCTGCCCAACGTGCTCCCCTGCGCAACCTCCTATAGACTTCCTGCAAGGATCCTATTGCCCTATTGGCTCCCTGGCATCAGGTGGTCTATCCTGGCACTCATGGGTCTTGTAGTCCCCTCCTCTAGCCCTCTCCTCATTGGTCCGGGCTTCGCGCTCTACCTCACTACTTCCTGCGCATGTGCTAACTATCCGAAGGCAACATCACCTACCATGCCCACTGCGCATGCGCGAGCCTTAAAATGGCGGCACCCTGGCCGATCGCGCCGCCAGGGAGCCTCCTAGGTACCCGGAGCGCTCGCTGCACGCTCTGGCAACCTGTCTAGCTCTCCCACTGCAGCGGAGGTAAGAACAAACCTGGGGGACCTGGCTACATCTTACTATATATTTCTGAAACCACTTTATGCCTGTCTGTCTGTCCTCTGTCCCTAGGGGAAATCGCATTGGAGCTTTGGCCCGTCACTCCGCCTCAGGCCAATGAGATGGCTCCCTTGGCCCGCCCGCCCCCGCACACCTCTCATTGGCTTGAGGCGGAGTGACGGGCCAAAGGTCACACCCCCCCCTTCCTCTTCCTCACCCCGAGGCCTGGCCCTCTGGATCCCCCCCCTCACCCAAACCTCACCTCCCCCCCCTCATCACCTCCCCTAACCCGCAACTCACCTCCACTCGCGGCACCCTTAATGCTACTTGGCCGTGCGGGTGGGGGGTTTAGCGCCGCCGCCGCTCCCATCACCTCACAACCCTCAGGGGCGACGCAGCAGCCCTACCACCTCCTTCCACTTTCCTCACAGCCTGCAAACCTGCTTGCCAGCGCACTGCGGGACATGCCGGCGGGAGGAGCAGGGCAGTGGCGGCCGCGGCAGGGACACCTCACCACGTGACACCCACCCGCCTCCCCAAAGATTCCACTACGGCCGCCCGCTATCTTCAAGCCGCCGCGTGAGGTATGGGGGGGGGGGGGTTGGAGGGAATGGCGTGCCGCCCGCTATCTTCATGCCCCCAATGCCGCCGCAAGGGGGGGGGGGGGTGCCGGCCTGAAACTAGCTTCATGCCGCTGCGGGGGGGTAAGATGCAGGGGAGAAATGCAAGCCTGCCCGACCACTATCTTAAGGCCTCCGCCTGAGGCATGGGGGCTGTGGGGGGCGGGGGTAGGGGGAGATGTCACTAAATAACCCACCCATCCAGTCACTAAATAACGGTCACTAAATCACCCAAGTCACTAAATAAAGTCACTAAATAAAGGTCACTAAATAACCTACCCAGTCACTAAATAAAGTCACTAAATAACCCACGCCCTCCCCCCCCCTTGCCCCTGCCTTCCCCCCCTTGCCCCATGCACCCCTTGCCCTGCACTCCCCCCCTTGCCCCTGACTTCCCCCCCTGCCCTGCCTCCCCCCTTGCCCCTGCTCCCCCGTGCCCCTGCCTCCCACCCTTTGCCCCTGCCTTCCCCCGTCCCCCTTGCCCCTGCCTTCCCCCCCTTGCAATTGCATTCCCCCCCCTTTGCCCTTGCCTTCCTCCCCCCTCCTGCCCCTGCCTTTCACCCCCCCGCCCCCCTCCTGCCCCTGCCTTTCACCCACCACCTCACACCCCTTCCCACCGTAGTGGGACCGCCACACCGCACTCACCAGCCACTCGCCAACTCACAATAACTTTACAATAAACCATTTTTAAACAACATCCGATTACATTTTCTTCCATGTTTCTTTTCAACATTATTAGACAACCTTTCCACCAAATACTCAACCTATTCTTACCCTATTTAGAAATACTACCTATTACGGATTTGCATCCCGGGCAACGCCGGGTATATCAGCTAGTCATATATATATAAATGTGCGCTAGCGTCCTTGGTTGCCATGGTTCCACACATGAGGCATCTGTGGTCCCATGGCAATGCTCGTTATGAGGGCGGATCTTGCCATGACGCTTGATGACACAACCTAGAAGCACCAGGAATCAAGCAGATACGGGAGGTCCTCCTGGCTATTTTGAGTGTCATTATTTAAATGACTGTCTATTATCCTTGTTTACACTGAGGGGTAATCTGATGAAAGGGCTGCTGCCCTGAAATGTTGTTTGTTCCTTTTTTTGTCTTTAAAAATAAGTGATTAGTAATATACTTTTTCAGCAGTCTTATGTGCTACATATAATTGTGTACACTGAGGGGTGATCTCGTGCGCTACATACAATTGCTTCCTTGCTGGATAGCTCAGTTGTGGTGTCAATGCCAAGGTCGTGGGTTTGATCCCCACACTGACCATTCTGCAGGTTTCTTTGCATTTGTTCTGTGATTTATAAAAGGTTATGAAGATGTAAAAGTTTAAATTGATAAACATACCATGAATCACACTCTAGGGTCTTCTCAATCAGCGCTGCTCCCTTCCTCCGTTAACATGAGAACACTGAAAAATTAAGTGATTTATCTTAGTATATTGAAATATTAGGAACAATTTGTATAGACAAAACACAGAACCCCAGCAAGCTCTTTTTGGAAACCCCTGAGCCCCCACAATATATATATATATATATGTATATGTGTCAAAATGGAGTGCTATTGAGTGTGGCATATGTATAGAACAGACGACAGAGAAGCCCAATGCTACATCCAACATGACAGAAATACACAGTAAAATACTTATATATTTGTCACGGTTGTGCTCGCCACAAACCTGGGTCGGACCGCGAGGCTGAGGTGGGGTTGTAAAAGCACCGACCTTAGACCGCGCAGGCTGATCTGGATTGCGAAGTTCGTAGTCATACGTAGCAGGATCAGGATAGGAGAAGACAGCATCGTCGTTGTACAAGCCAGGGTCAGGACAGGAGACGTCAGAATAAACATTGTCCAAGCAGGAGTTTGGCAACAGGGAGTCAGGAAAGCCCCGCTTCAGCTTAGGAGCGCGGTGGTGGCCTCTGCGCGTGCGGCGACCATGGCCCATGGTACTGGTCTCAGGAAGACATACCAATTTACAAACACCGCCTAGCTGCACGGTTAAAACCAGGCTACAGCTCCAAGAGTCCTGAGCGGGCTAGGGAATCCTCTGTAGCAGTCGCAGGAACCAGGACACGGCCTCTCTAGATTAGGGGAAAGAGTAGGCCCCAGGAACCATGAAGCTGCTGTTAGATACACAGGGAAACCTCCGCTTCAGTGCAGGAATCCAGGAGGCTGAAGGACGCAGGGACGAAACCTCTGCTTCAGCACAGGAGAACAGGAAGCTGAAGGACGCAGGACGGAACCTCCGCTTCAGCACAGAAGAACAAGCGGGAGCTTGAAGGAAGCTGAAGGACGCAGGGCGGAACCTCCGCTTCAGCACAGGAGAACAAGCGGGAGCTTGAAGGAAGCTGAAGGACGCAGGACGGAACCTCCGCTTCAGCACAGGAGAACAAGCGGGAGCTTGTGGCAGAACAGGTAGTGACATCCGGTAAGGACTATGCTCGGCAGGGAGCATTGTGGGAACATAGTACTTAAAGGCCAGCGGACCAATCCCCGGCGGGGGGTGTGAAGGTCCTGCTCCAATAAGTGAATACAAGGCTGGATTGCAGTGATAGATTGCACAGCTGCAGTAGATACCAGAGGGAGTGTGTGGCAGTATAGCTTTGGTGAGTGAATCCAGGCTGCAGTAATATCAGGTGAAGAGTTCCAGAACTGCACCGGTCTGCAAGGTAAGGCAACCAGTAAACCGCGGAGCGGATTCCTTACAGTTAATTCATTGATGGTGACTTTATTTGCTTACATAATATACTTCTTGTGATGTCAGGCTATTTTAGTTGGATTATTGTATTGTTAACATTGATTTGCAGCGTGTACATGTAGTTTACATGTTATGCTACATGTATACACTGTAAATGCAATGTTTTAAGTGGCATTTGAGGCTTCAGATTGAATGATTACATGAGATTTGTGTAGGAAATTGCTTTTTAATTCATTGAGGATGTTATGCATAAGTGGTGTTGCCATTGCAGGATGGCTTCACCCCTTCATTACCTTTGAGGTTAGTACCCGATAAGGTGATTAAGGGGTTCATTGGTATGTTAATGTCATTGAGATGTATTGGCTATTTATTATTTTGGCAACGGACCCCAAGGATGATACTGGCGACAGAGCCTTCTTATTGATGAGGTTAGTAGAATTTTCTTTATTTTACTATGGTATTTACTGTGTTTAATAATGGCCAAATAATGTATTATCCCTATGTGGATAATAGTTATTTGGCACATTATTGTACTGTATGTGTTGGGGGGAGGGGGTATTGGCCCCAAGGGTATGTGGTAGGCCTCCCTTGTGGGTAGTGGGTGAGGGTGGTTAGGCCTCAGGGGTGGGGGGGGGGGGAGGGGGGGGGGGGATGTGGGTGAGGGTGGGTTAACCCCTTAATGACTGTAGCGGTTAATAACCGCTATGGTGATTAAGGGGTTAGGGGACATTCTATTGGATGTTTTGATTCTTGTGTCTGTTTTGCAGAAGCGGATGGGGCATGGGCAGGATGAAGATGAGGATGGCCTTCAACGTGGCAGCCGGACATGGGTGAGTGCTATATGTATTTAATGTCTTTATTGTTCAGTAAGTATTTTAAATGGACAACTGCACTATTATCCATTTGTGGATAATAGTCATTGTGCTCATTACTGTTTTGTATGTTAGGGGGGTATAGGTGTTGTTGGGGTCATATATATATATATATATAGTTAGTGTGGGGCTGGTGTGTGTATTTTTGTCATGAAGACGCAGGTCATGAGGGCTGTCTTAAGTGGCAACCAAATACCATCGAAGATTCTCAAGTGGGGTCAGGCTTCACCCAATCAAGCGGTCACCCTGAGATCGAAGAACACCACGGACTTAACTTAAGCAGACATACCTTATGGTGGCCCGAAATGTTGTGGCGCGACATTAAGGGAATTCGTTTCATCCTGTTCCAGTCTGGGCTTAGAATAAGTCCGGTGACAAAAGCCTTGCTGGTATGCTAAGTTACGCTTCCCATTCCGGAATGCACCCTGGTCCCACTTATCAATGGATTTTCATAGAGGAGCTACTATGTCAAATGGTATGCATACCATCCTGGTCATAGCTGGATCGCTTTCCTAGCAGGCCCATTTCATATCCTCAAGGGAAACTACCATTCTGATAATTTGCCTGGGGGTCTATATCAGGGCAGAGCATGTTTTTTCGTATTAAGGGGGTTCCGTTTCTATCGTATTCCAAACGGGATCACAATTGTGTCAAACTTTTGGTGAGGGGTTGTGTTCTAAAAGACTTCAATATTTTGATTATTTTTTCTTTACTGGGTCCCACCCGGCAAACTACATGGAAGACAGAAAGGGTAAACCACTCACTAGAACGTATCTTAGATGTTTGTGTTTCTGAGACACACAGACAATTGGACTGATTTTAACACTGGGCTGAGTTTGCACACAATTCTCTCAGAAATGAGTCCACCAAAGAGTCACCTTTTTTTTCATTAATGACTGGCTATCACCCTAATATCTTTCCTTTATCTTCTAACATTGGCTAGAGTTCAGCCACTGATGCATAGAGTCACCGCTCTTAAAGACTCTTGGAGTAGGATCGGAAAAATCTTCAACCGGAATCCATTCAGAGACAAAAGATACAGGCAGATCGAAATCGTATTAGAGGACGCCCCAGGTTTCAAGCAGGAGACACATTTAGTATGGCTCTCTTCAAAAAACATCAAGATATTAGAAGGACGCTACATTAAAATTGGCTTGTCCAGATTCTGGGACCCTTCAAGAGCCTGGAACAGATTAATCCTATAGGTACCGCCTTGATTTGCCTCCATCTATGAAGATTACCATTCGGCATTTCACATTCTCTTTTGACACCGTCAAAAAAGAAGTAAGTACTAGTTACCTGATGTTGTTCTCCTCTCCTCCTCCCATGTTGATTCCCATGGCCAGGAGGGGAAGAATTCGAGATAGGATAAAAGTCGATCCGGTGCGATTCCAGAATTTCCAGAGGAAAGTGCAGTTCCTTGTACACAGTGAAGAGGTTTCGGTCCATGAAGAACGTTCTTGGGTCTCCAAAGTGAAGATCCATGCCCCGCTTGCCAGACAGTTCCCACGCCCAGGGTACCCAGACAAGCCACATTTATGGATCGTCCGGAATTATTTGATACATCAAGGGGGTGGGGGGGGTAGGTACTATGAGTAGTCGGAGGATGCGTACCTTGCGGCAAGGTCCCTAATATCTACCTACTAGTACTGCAGTGGCCGCTTTGCATCCAATCCGCACCACAACCGTTACGGGTGCGCGACACAACGAGCTGATTACAGAGGGAGCGAGCGACCAAACCGCTAATCATATACTCCAGGTCAACGGAACTTATACGCCCCTTGGTCAGGCCTATGCCCTCAACTTAAAGTGCGCGGCGTTTTTGCACGCGTGACTCCGCGCAAAGAGCCCAGCGGGAGTCAGATGCTGGGAGACCATGTCGTCCTGCCGCCGATACTGTCTCCGCTGGGCCCGCCTCCGCTCCGCACCTGTCCTATTGGGAATTTCATGCTATAAGAACCGGCTCAGTGGTCGTCTCATGCTGAACTTAGCTTTGTGTAGCCTTTGCAGTGTTTGCATGTCTTGTCAAGCACAGTCTTGTCTTGTTCTATGCAGTAACCTCTCGTGTAAAGACCTGGATTTGCTATTTGGATTCTACTATATGGCTACTGGACAACATCGGATTACGGATACGAATACGAGCTCTACTCTCTCCAACACCAGACCACAGGGTACGGAATTCAACTACGGTACCTTCTCCAACCACAGACCCCCGGCAAGTATTGCATCAACCCCTTTCGTTCCTACTCAGACCCAGCATCGTGCAAACCAACTTATGGGCTCGCCCCCCTACTGTGGGTGTGTGGCATAGTCTTCCACCTCAGTACTTGGGGTCAGGTCTTGTTTGTGGCTCATGCAAATTGTTTCACGATGCAGCTTTGGAGTGTTCGCCCTTATGGGGTTCCACCGAGACTTGGGCCGGTCGGACAGTAGGTCTTATACGACCGAGTATTTATTGCACAGGGGGGTAGCACCATTCTCATGCCTGAATTCTGCAGGATTAGTACTGCTAGTGCTGTGACGGCTGCTGTAACCCACTGAGGGGTCTTCAGGGGTCTTAGATTTTTTGTCAAAGACCCGAGGGGGGCACTGCTTTGTAGAGTAAACGGCTCATGGAATATAAAGTCCAGCAGCGTGTTGACTTTGTGGACCAAAGCCCTCCACCCATGAGTACTTTGGCATGCCATGCGGCCACCATAGTTCAATTATGACTCTCTGAGGATGGCGTTTCTCCTTACGAATTGCCTCTGACGACTTCTGGGGTGAATGCATACCGCAACAGCAGTAAGTATGCTTTGGGGTGCTCATAGTCCATCACGGTCAACGCCGGGCGGTGGACTGCAGGGGTTTTCCTTAGATATTGCCGACAGCAAGGGGTTGTAACCGCAGGTCAACCCAGTCCAATTGAAGTCTCTGACTACTTAAAGCACTCCATCTAAAGTCTGATAGAAAGCCATAAATCTTGTCCGTGCCATAGACATTTATTGAAGCTATGATGGGTTTTGCCTGGGGGCACATGCTGTTCTACGTCAATAGCGGGCGACATTAGGGGTCACTTGAACAACTGCCAGCATGCGAACCTGCTCATCAAATGTAGCGTTTGCCCCCATGAGGCACAGAGTGATGTTAGTCCAGAATTAGGGGTCTCCGCAACGTTACAGGAACAAATGGGCAATGCTGGCACATGGCACAATTAATGTCCCACGCAACACCCAAAACCCAGCTTTCACCACTCCGGTGAGCACCATCTTCTCCCTTGTTCTCTTCCCTCACAGGGGTGCATCATCGCGCCCATCTGTGCTGGAGGGACTCACTGCGGCTTGCAGTCAAAGGGAGCCATGTTTGAAGTGCTGATGAAAGATTGCTCAGGTGCTCCAATTCTCTTCTGGCTGTGTCTTGCTCAGGACCAGCCATCGGAACCCAGTTCTCTTCAGACCGGCAACGAGCCTAGCACGGATCCCAGGACTGGAAACCGTTTCCCGTCATCTGTCATGATTCACCCGCAGGAAACAAGAGAGGGAGCAACAGGGAAACGGTGTGTTTTCGCGTTCTCTTGCACCATGTGAGTGCGATTATCTCACGCTTGGGAGCTATCTTAACTGAGAGCCTCGCCTTGCGATGCTATAGTCCCAGACAAGAGACTATATCATAGGGTAAATCGATTCCAAGGCCGCCACAAGTACATAGCATGTCACGGGGAGCCACGTGCTTACCTTATGAAAAATATACTGGGATCCTTTGATTGGACAAAACGTGAGATAAATAAATTGTATTATCACACGTGAAACATTACACAGCTTGATTTACAAAGATAACACGAAAATACACTTACTGGGAATCGGGTAAAACGAAGACTTGGTTTCCAGAAACGAAAGTCCCACGAAATCAGTTTCTAGGTATAATTCAAAGGAGCGGGTTTAATACGCGAAAAGAGACGCGAAATGTCTCTTTGGATAGGGCGCGCCGCTGCGCCACTGTTCTCACCGAAAAGAAGTATCTTCGTTCTGCACTTGCAGAATTCGTTTCGAACGTCCTTAGTCCAACTAACTTTTACCAGCGGGGTACAATCTCGTGCTTGCGATGAAACGTCTTTGACGCACGGTGTCCTTCCAGATGACAACAAGATGAACGATGTAGAACACCTCCACGATAGCCTGCACGGGCTTTTAAACACTCCTCCCAAGCTAACTGGTCCGTTACACAGCTATCTTGCGTGGAAAACAAATTCCATCCAATGAAAAGTTTGCCAGTAGTTCCTTGCAACCGGGCAAAGGGATTAAAGGAAGATAAGGGTCATGCCGCCTAACTTCACACTTAACCCGACTTAGCATACCTGACAAGACCCATTGCACGGAGGCAGAAAGTCTTACCTTTTTATAGGATGCCGGCATCTGCTAGGCAAATGTTTACTACATTCTGACATTTAGCATTACAGTCGGTTAGTTCTGCAGACTCTGGATATGCTCCACAGGGGTGTTCTCAGAAGTCCTGGCTGACATTATACAGACTCACCCTGACAATAAATGACAACGGTGAAATGCGTAATGGATCTGCTGGTCCTGCATGACTGAAATGTTAATGTCCCGGTTCCTATAACCTGTAAAGTATAACTCCCAAGCTACTTCTAATTTACTGCTTTTAAATAAATGTTACAGTTCTAATAACTAACTAGATTATAGTAACCCCCCTAGACACTTGCACACAACAATTAGAAAGATAGGATGTTCCATCCCAAAAACAGTTAGATGCTTAATTACGTGCGGGTCTGTGATGTGGTTTGTGAGTTAAGCTTTTACCCGGGTCTGCGGTTTGAGGTCGGGAGTGCAATGTTGCATTCCCCGGCCAACGTAACCGCATACGTACTTTACCAATTGACCTTAATTAATGGGGGAACGACAGTATACAATGTGGCGATCGGGTCTTCTTTCCTGACACAGACCACTAACCAATTTAAATTGCCGGTAAAGCTTCCCTTGCTTGTACTCGGGTACAAAGTGATACAGTGTTGAAAATAGCGGGACGCGACACAAAAACCACAGGCCGCTTACCCAAGTAACCCGTTTTTAACAGTGCTAGAGGCCCCTTATTCCTAGCGGGCACATTTTAGACATGCTTTTATTAAGATTAATAGGACTTCGCAGAGCAGGGCTGCAGAAAGGACACTTCATGAACTATTAACTCAGGGGAAACCCAGCCAAGCAGAATGTTTATTTCATGGCCTCGGGTCCCTTCACCATCACACTCTTGTAAGGACTGCTTTTTCATTCGATCTGCAATATACAGTGGTGAGAAAAGAAAGTACACCCCTTTGAATTCCTATGTTTTACATATCAGGACATAATAACAAATCAACTGTTCCTTAGCAGGTCTTAAAAATAGGTAAAATAAACGTCAGGTGAACAAACACACATGAGATATTACCACTGTGTTATGATATTTAATAATAAAATAAAACCAAAATGGAGAGGCCATGTGTGAAAAAACTAAGTACCACCTTATGATCAATAGCTTGTAGAAACCCACCTTTAGCAGAAATAAATGAATATCATTTTCGGTTATGACTTTAATCAGTCTCTCACATTGTTGGGAGGAATTTGGCCCACCTCTTCTATACAAAGTTTGCTAGTTCATGAGGTTTCGTTGGCATTTGTTTATGAGATTCAGATCTTTAGGTCTGCCACAGCATTTTCAATCGGGTGAGGTCTGGGACTTTGAATGGGCCATTGCAACCTTGATTCTTTTATCTTTCAGCATTGATTGTAGATTTGTGGTGTGCTTGGGATCATTCGTCCTGTTGCATGATCAATTTCCTTATGCCAAGCTTTAGCGTCGGACAGATGCCTCACATTTGACGCTAGAATTACTTTGGTATACAGCGGAGTTCCTGGATGAATCAATGAACTGCAAAGTTTCCCAGGTCTGTTGTGGCTGCAAAACAGGCCAAATCATCACCCCTCCACACAGTGCTGACAGTTGGATGAGGTGTTTGTGCTGATATGTGTGTTTGGTTTTTGCCAAATGTGGCGATGTGGATTATGGCCAAACATCTCCACTTTGATCTCGTCATGTATAAAGGACATTATTCCAGACGTCTGTGTGGTTTTTCAGATGAAACTTTGCAAACCTAGCCTCTGCCTGTTCTTTAAGAGAGAAGAGGATTTCTCCTGGCAACCATTCCAAACAAACCATACTTGTTCCGTCTTTTCTATGGTGCTGTCATGAACGTAACATTTCACATGCTAACTGAGGCCCTGTAGAGTCTGAGATGTAACTCTGGGTTTTTGCAATTTCTCTGAGCATGGCATGGTCCTGACCTTGGGGTGAATTTGACTGCGACGTCCACTCCTGGGGAATGGCAACTGTCTTGATGTTTTCCACTTTTGAATAATCTTTTCTCACTGTAGAATGATGCGACTGGTAAAGTGTTTGGAAATGGCCTATAACCCATTGAGGGCAGCAAAACAATTGCGTTCTAAGATCATTGCTGAGGTCTTTCCTCCTTGGCAGTGTGTGAACACACACCTGAAGCTCAAGAACCAGCAAACTGCTAAAATTCAGCTTTTATAGCGGTGGTCACACATTGCTGAGGATCAATTAAAGCAAGGGCATTTGATTAGAAGCACCTGTATGATAATTAGCATCGTAATTCCTATGGAAGCAGTAAGGTTTGTATTAGTTTTTCACACATGCTTCTCCATGGTGACTTTATTTTGTTAAATAAATAGACAGGTGTTTTTTGTGCTATGTAATAGTCATATGTGTTGTTGTGCATCTGAGGTTGTATTTACATAATTTAAGACCTGCTAACAGATGATTGTTATTATGTCCGATAGGTAAACCATAGAATCAAAGAGGGTTACTTTCTATTCACACAACTCGCAAATGTATAGATTAACAACACTATGGGCTGTGGCCACTTTCTTTTCTTCTTCTTTTTTTTTTTTTTTTTATTGCTTGGAGTGGTTCTTTCTTTCTGAAAGCTGCCAATAACATCCAATACCCTTATGTTCCTTATATTGTAATCCTCTCAATATTGGACTCATTCTTTTTCATTCGACTTTACTCATGACTGGTATATCATATTTGTGCACTTTATATATTTTCTTTATACAGATGTACTGGTTGAGAAACCAACCCAATCCACATTGGCCCCTGTGGGCTAGTCTGCCCCGTTACCATGTCTGTGTATTCGTGTGTTGGCGCACCTGCTGGCTTTACAGGATCTGAGTCTCCCGCTTAGTGGTATGCGGAATATCAGCAGACAGGCATCTGAGCATGCCCGTTACTCTTCTCCTCCTTCTAACCGCCGTCCCGCGATTGCCCACTTTCCTTCAGTGTCGCCGGATGGGTGGTTCCGTGTGTGACAGGAGAGCGTTATTCCAGACTCCTATGCAGCCCGGTCAACCTTTAACCCCCTGTCTTCCATCCTTTCTCCCCCCCTCGTCCATTCTATTCCTACCCATTCCCCCTCAACCATGTTCTCCGCATCCCCCCCACCCCCGGTCGATCAAGTGCCCTCCACAAGCCTCGAATATCAATCCCGAATCAGCGACGATCTTTTGCGGCCTGCAGAGTCAAGGAGAGAAGTGTCATGATGGGGACCTCTTCTGGGTGCCTCTTTGTACATAAACTCATTCTAACAGAAAGGATTGGGGTTTGAAATGGGCATCTTATTATATATGTTCAGGCAGAGGCCCACTCATAGCGGTCGGCTAGCTGCACTTTTGGTGAAGTGCATCATCTTCGGAAAGTTCTTCTCTTCTTCTAATAGAGTGGATCCCATCTCCCCTTAAGGGGAGACACATCTGTTCAGGTCACTGATCACCATTGTGAGTGGAAGCACTTGGTGTACTTAATAGGACGTCTTGAACTTGAACACCAGGACGATTGCACGTCAGCCATGAAACTGACACCTTGCCAGACCCACTAACTTAGGACGGTTGTGCAGTGTCTTATCCCTACCCTAGACTCAGAAAACAGCCACACTTGTGTCACTAACAGGTGGACACAGAGCATGTACGGCCACTCCCACTTGTGTACTAAGGGTAGTCTGGCCAGGGAGACTTCTTATAACTTGGTAGACAATGTCTCTTTCAGCCCTACTGGTGCGAATAGCTTTTGCTTGCCTGCCCTGCCTGGACCGGAGGTTACCCATGAATTACACGTTCGTCCGGTTCAACTGGGTCCCTAAACTAAGCGCCGACCTCGAGGATTAATTACACTGCGGTATGTGTGTGCCACGTAGTCGAAGCAGTTCCCTCTGAGGAAGTCTTTCTGAACTAGCTACGCCCCCCCACCAGTGATCCACCGATCCATCCAATTCCTTAATAGAACGCGTACGGTCCAACCAGGCTCTAATACCCTCAAACTTGGGCGCCCACCACTAGTTTTCTTCTCTTTGACTCCCTCTGCTTTACCGCCGAACCGTGTACTCACTGTCTTCCGGTTTCTCCCCCTAGAGAGCGATTCTTAGCCGGATGTCCCTCTGCGACTAGAATTGACCCTAAGCGCTTAGGCCTACATCTCCATGCATGGCGCTGTTAACTAGTCGCTGTACAGGAAGATACTATGGCATAGGACACTCCCCTCCTGAGCCCATCATCGGATGAGGTAAAACACATCGCCCCCAGGCTAGATTTTTCCCCAGTCCATTCTTCGGATGTAGCCCATGATTCCCCAGATAACCCTTGGCTCGACTGGGACCCAGATGAGGAGGTGACAGGGGCGGATCGGGCTCACTTTAACTAGGAAGCAGGGATTGGGCGTGGGCATGAGGAAAGGTATAGGCTGGTACATACAACGACACGCAGTCCATACGCTTACCATGATCGTACCATCAGATGGATTGTCCGGTCCCCACAAAATTCCTGGTTCCCAGGTGCCCTCCTTCACCCGAACAGCACAGAGAAAAGCATGCCAGCCCTTCCAGGCAACCCCCGCTCCGTAACGTGCCGCATGGGGGACTCCCTCCAGCATGGCGGGTCATTTACACCTGCGCTCCGCTGTCGGTCCGCCGGACTGTGATGTCATCGATTCGCGAGGGACTCTAGCCGACGCATTTTGGGTGTGGGCTCCCCACCGGAACATCTCTCGCACAATGACATCCGCCTTCGGGAAGTGAAGGTTCTGCTCTCCGCTCCGCTTGTTGCATGGGCTAGGACCCATTTCGCGCCAAAAGGTCCGTGATAGACACATGCGCATGCGCGCCATTTGACGCGTCGCAAACACTGTGACGCCAACTCATACCCCACACAATAAGCGGAATCCCTGGGAGTGACGTCCCACTCAGGTGAGTTCCCGCTTCCCCCCAGCCTGGAACGCATGGAACTGCTACAGCATGGCACTGCTAATCCCACCGGGCTGTAAAGGCGGAAGGGAATTTAAAAAATGGTTTGTTAAAAAAAACTTTATTATGCTCGAAAAAACAAACAAACTTACATCTATCAAAAAACTTTCCAAAATAATATACGAAAAAAGCTATAAACTAAGAACTCCAACATATAAAAAACACAAAAGATTGAAAAAAAAACTATTGATATAAATCAAATTACATTATAATGCAAAAAGATTGTTAAAGAGTGATTGTTAACAAGCAATCACAAAACCCCAAAAACTGACCCATGAGTGTTCAATAACGAAATAACATTAATATTCACCCTTGAAATTAAATATATACTCATTTAATACATATTAATTAAGTACTGAATAAAGCTTAAACTAAACGTATAAAGAAAAACACAGACTATAGGTATAAGTGATTGTCATGGACATAGTACATTATGGAGAGATATGGAGTATTAACTATCTATATATATTACACCAATATTAGGCTCAATATGGATGAGCAGATAGACACCATTGAATGAAAATTATCAATATCAATATCATAAAACTTAATTGAATTAAGTAAGCATCACAGAATTTACGGCAATTTATAGAACCCTACCCACTATAAAAAGTGGAAACAGGTCCCAATCAATAGTCTCATTTACCGTGAGGCACCTGGTCTTAAGGTAAAGGATCCAGAAGGCCTACAGTTGATCCAATTTTTGCATTATCTATTAACCCCCTCTGGGCAATGGATAAAATAGAGTCAATACCTGATACCTTGCAAACACTGAAGTTCTTTATTTCCTCCTGGTGGAACAGTTGGTGAAATGGTGGGGGACCTGGATGACTCCAAATTCCCTTTGAAAATTAAGTCGCACAGTGCTCCATAATTACGAACTGTTAAGATTCCCTAAGGTTTCTTCCAACATATTGGCTACCAACATCCACAAGTGATTGAGGTAGATAGACAATATATAGGATTTGCAATAATAATGGATTGATAGCTTGAGGACCTTTTAGTTTGACTGATACAAAACTATTGGATTTTTTCATATAACAGCAAACTCTGCAATTAACTGCAGGGAAAGAACATTAGGAAATAATTATCGTTTTTTTGTTGAGGAAAACAGAATTGGACAAAGAATTCGCTACCGTTTAGCTTTCTTATATACTACATTGGGACTAAGTATATATTTTTGCAGAATAGGGTCCAGAAAACGTATTGACCAATGTTCTTTAGGATATATTTAACCTGTTCAGCGGGCACTAAATGAAAGTGATAAACAGTGGTGTATCATAAATCTTGGACCATATGATAGTCCCCCTCAGGATATCGAGTTTGCTGTGCAAGCCCTGGGCAACCATTGTTGCTCCTCTCTCAGCAAGGTTTGTCTCTTGCTGGTTTGATTGCGATTGCAGAGCTGCATTCGTCTTTGTGGGTGCATTCGTTGTGATGGTTTGCATTAGCCTCTTGCTGGTTGCATTAGTTTTTGCTGGGCTATAACAGCTGTTTGCTGGGTTTTCATCGCCTGTTGCATGGCTTGCATTAGTCTTCATTGATGGTTTAGCATAGTCTTTTGGCGGCTAATTACAGCTGGCTGGGTTTCATGCCGTTTTCGGACAGCGAACATGGCGTACCAGAGCACTCACCACGTGCTTCCATCTTGTTTGGAGAGACAAAAAAAAACCTTTTTTTTTTTTTTTTTAAGTTCTTTAACCTGCAGACCTTTTAGTGTCTGCCCGATTCTCCCCAAGTGCAAAAGGAAGGGGCGCGTTGTTCTCCGGGATGGAACCTATTGAACATGTCTTTTAGGGTCAGGCCGGTGGTTAAATGACTGGAGGATATCACGCGCTGTTCCTTTAAACAGGTTATGCCTCGTTATTCAGTCCCAGGCACTGAGAGTGCACACAGTGCATACAACAGAAATACAGCAAAACAAATAAGCTGCTCACCATGAGCGATACTTAACTTAGAATATCCCTGACTCAGGGTGAAGTGGCTTTTCCACTTCCCCAACAAAATAAGTAAGTTTGCAGTCTTAGGAGTCATGCAGGTAAGCGGCGGAAAGGCACTTCTCGCCACTTTCCCGCCTAAAAACAAGCCTATACGTATCAGTAACAGGCGAGAGAAAAGTGGCGAAATTAAAAAAAAAACGCCCGTTTGGCTTGGCTGGGCGTTTTTTTTTTGGGTGGCGGGCGAGAAGGCACTTTCCACCTAAAAATACAAATTTTTCCGCCAACGCTGTATTTCTAGTGAGTGAGTAGCCTAAGCGGAGCTATTCGCCTCTCTAGAATACCGTTTTGCTGGCGATAGCCAAGCAAGAAAAAGATGGACAAGTTGTGCTCAGAGGCAGCGGATGAGTGGCGGATCGGTAATTAGAAAAACATTCAGTCCTTTTTCCTGGCTAGGAATTGATGCCGGGGGTCTCCGGAGCTGTACCATTAATATCAGCACCGGGCCCCCCGGAATGCATGCGAGGCAGGAAAAATGCATTTAGAAGCCCACTTTATTACTTTAGCGGTTAACCGTACCGCAATGAAGGGGTTAAAGGCGTGCCAGGTTTATTGTGGGTGGGTGAAGGGGGTATTTGGCCCTGTTGCTTGTTTAGGGCTTGCAGGGGTGGGTTCGGGTGCACTTAGCCCTCACGACCACGTAGAGGTTAATACCGCTACGGTCCATTGAAGCGGGTTTAAGGCCTCACCGCTAACCCACCCGCAACGCCCTCTAAACCAACCACCGTGGGCTAATCCCCCTTCACCCACCCCCACTTACACCACAATAAGTAAAAATCTGCCAACAGGAGAGATGACTGTAGGCATTTTACATGACCGCTACATTCTCCCCCTGGTGAATCCCACCGTCCCCGGCTGGGACCTAAATTTGAACACCTTTCTGCAGGAAGCACTGTAAAATGGAACACACATAATTAGTCACAACATTACAGTACATCTCTTCATCATAACATAACAGATACATCCTAACATAGATGTATAACAACCAGGGTTACTCCCTTATGGAGTATCCATTAGTGGTACTACCATACCCTCTTACGGTGGCTTGCGCACAGCATGGTCCACTGGGCTTAAAGCAGCAATGCTGTAACCCTCTGGGTGACACTTCTCATATAACCCGCCAGGATCCCAATCTTCTTCCCCTGATCCTTCCTCCTCATCAGTGCCATATCCCCTATCCTCACCAGTGGAACCCATTTTAAACTCAATTTCTCCTTCCATGAGGGGTTCAGGGACATACAGGTACTCCAACCTGTGGGGCGCTTTGTACTTAGCTATAATAGCCCTCTCGGCCCGGCTGCTCCTAGTCAGCTCTGCGTTCCCTGCCCTCCCTGGCAACACCCATGACAGGGGCTCGTCTGTGTCCACGGGGTCAGATAATATCCCAGGCCCCATAGGCTCTATATTATGCTGACATATCTGAAACCATCGTTCCTGCATCTTCCTCTTCTTCTGGGCCGGTGTAAATTCCCCCACCGCCCACCATCGGGTCTCCTTATGTTCCTCAGACCCCCACTCTAGTGAGTCCCCCTCCTCTGTATTCCCCCAAGAAGATACCCCAGAGGTCCTTGATGAAAGAGGCCTAGACCACCTCTCTTGTTTGGAGCTATCCTGAGACTTAACTACGGCCACACTAGGTACCCATCGGGACTCGGATACTTTTCCCAACTGCCCTCCACCCCTCGACCCAACATCAGAGGCATAGCTGTTCAGTCTCTCCCCAGTCCGTTCCTCACCGATTCCCTGGGACCCTCCCGACATTCCCAAATTGGACGTTGACCCACGGGAAAAGGTGACTGGGACAGGGGCTTTATCTAGGGCATGGGTTTGGGCATAGGGACAGGTAATGGGCATCCGCGGGGTTCCGACCCGCTCTCTGCCTTCGGATAGTCCCGTATTATTGTGCGGACGTGCCGCTGGTTGGGCCTCACCCGTCTCAGCTCTCCTCGCAGCCTGCCAGCTCTGTGTTGACACAGGTGATCGGGAAGCACTGCCCGATCGCCGAGGCGTTGTGGTTCTCTTTCTGGTCGTTCCGCTACCTCCGCCGGAAGTGACGTCATCACCGGAACCGGATACTCCGCCATCTTGCGATGGATCCCCAAGCGGGATCTCTTCCTCCACAATGACATCCGCCGCCGGAAGTGATGGGTCTGCTCTCCGCTCCGCTCGGGCCTGGGCTAGGCCTTCCTCCGCCGTTGCCACCACCGGCGCCTGGGGAGGGTAAGGATGTATCTCACCGCTCCGTCGGCTCGGGATGGAATCCTCTCCTCCTTCCGCACTGTAAGTCACCACGGCCGTGGGACTCCGCCTCTCGGGTTGGTTCTGCACCGGCGACACGAGACTCCGCTCCGCCGCGACACAGGTAAGTGCCGGTTCTTTTCCAGCACCGCTGAAGTGGTCCGCCGGTAGGCGCATCACCACCGTCGTTAGGATCGCTTGTTCCTCTTTCGAGGAACCGAACTCCGACTCGGGGAGTGGCACTGCCGCAGGGGACCGACGGTGAGGTTCCGGGTTCTCACCACGGTTGTAGACCCCTCTCTCTTCAGGCTCCGTTCTGCTCGTTAGGAGCGATCCCCATTCTCCGGGATCAACTGGTTCGGTGCAGGCCGCACGCGGGGCTTCAGCCGTCAGCATGGCTGTGTCCGCCCCCGCCTTGACTACCAGGGAGCATCCTGGCAATGAGTAGGGATATACCCCAATGTCCATCTCGCTCTTTGTTGTGCTGGTTACGGGAGACACTTTGCACAGTGGTCTCTCCGGTTCCACAGATAACGGGGCAGGTGATTCCTTATCTCCAGCTTCACTGGTGTGGTCCGCCGGCTGGGGCATCACCACAGCTGGGTGTTGGTCATGGGAGGCACTAAGTAACTTCTCCCTGAAGACAGCCTGAACTTCAGCAGTACTCATATTGATATAGAGTCCCGGCTCCTCCTCCTGGTGAACAGAAATGGCTGATGACTGCTCAAAACTCTCGCTCCCCCTGGTGGAATTTAAAGGAGGGGCGGCACACTCTTTCACGTTATGGCCCCTAATTGGCTCTAAGTCCGTCACAGTCTCTGAGGGCGCGGCTACAGCTTTCGCGCCATACCTCCCCGCAGGGTGTGGTTTTCTCTTTGGCGCCAATCCCGGCCAACTTTCTGCAATTTTAGCATTTGCATAATTTTCTGCAACTGGCCCACGCGGTCTCCCCGGGTAGCGGGAACCGCCATTTTGGATCGCTCTGCAATCCATATTCGCAGCAGCTGCAACCTCATATTCCTCTATCTCACCCAGTAGCCTCCCGAAGGACAGGGGGACACCTCGCATCCAGGAGCACCGCATCTTAGCCACGACAGGATGGTCAGGTATCGCTCCTCTCAGGATTTGATCACAAAAGTACACCTCCACCTCAGTGGCCTTAATATGATCCCCCTTTCGCATCTCCTGTAAGACGGCTCCAATCCGCAGGAGGAACCCAGGTAGATCCTCTCCGTCATCCTGATAAAGACTGAAGTACCGCTTCATCAATTGTCCCATGTCCTCTTTACACGCACACACACCATGTGCGCTCTCTCTATTAGCCTCCGTCCGCCATTTTGGACTATCCGCACCGCGCGGATCCTCCATTCTTGCGGTCGCCATTTTCTCGCTGCTGTTACTGTACATGGGGCTCCACTCTGCGGGGCAGCCACCACACCGGTACAATAAAGATTAGCTTCAGATGCACCACCACATATGTACCTTATCTAGGTGTAACCCAGTGTTGCACTACCTCAGGCTAGGCTCACTCTCTCAGTGTCTGCTGTGACTCCTTCCTCCCAGTCTGTGCTTCCTACGGTGAGTGTCTGGAATGGGCTAAGTACTCTGGCTCTGCCATGCAGTACTTGGGGCGTCTACCTGTCTTGGTCAGCCTAGCGCAGACCCTCTCCAGGACTCCTGACCAAGTTAACAGGCTATCCCTTCTGGCATCCTACCAACTAGCACTGCCTCAAGGTGACTCGGTCAGCTATAACCCGGCTCCAGACCCCTCACTCCTTTCAGGCCCCTAGGTCGTCCCTGCGAACTGACATACTCCATCAGCCCCCTGACCACCCCTAGGTCCGTCCCTACGCAGCACAAAGTGGCAGCAGACACTTCTCCCTGTTTCCCAGTGTGCCTAGCTAGAGCCTGTCCTGATGACAGATCTGATCTCAGCAGCTCGCCTCCAAATGTAACGGTATTTCTGGCCCGGCCTGACCCACCCAATCTCACATTGGGACTCCGCTCCGCCGCGACACAGGTAAGTGCCGGTTCTTTTCCAGCACCGCTGTAGTGGTCCGCCGGTAGGCGCATCACCACCGTCGTTAGGGTCGCTTGTTCCTCTTTCGAGGGGCCGAACTCCGACTCGGGGAGTGGCACTGCCGCAGGGGACCGACGGTGAGGTTCCGGGTTCTCACCGCGGTTGTAGACCCCTTTCTCTTCAGGCTCCGTTCTGCTCGTTAGGAGCGATCCCCATTCTCCGGGATCAACTGGTTCGGTGCAGGCCGCACACGGGGCTTCAGCCGTCAGCATGGCTGTGTCCGCTCCCGCCTTGACTACCAGGGAGCCTCCTGGCAATAAATAGGGATATACCCCAATGTCTATCTCGCGCTTTGTTGTGCTGGTTACGGGGGACACTTTGCACAGTGGTCTCTCCTGTTCCATAGATAACGGGGCAGGTGATTCCTTATCTCCAGCTTCACTGGTGTGGTCCGCCGGCTGGGGCATCACCACAGCTGGGTGTTGGTCATGGGAGGCACTAGGTAACTTCTCCCTGAAGACAGCCTGAACTTCAGCAGGGCTCATAGTGATATAGAGTCCCGGCTCCTCCTCCTGGTGAACAGAAATGGCTGATGACTGCTCAAAACTCTCGCTCCCCCTGGTGGAATTTAAAGGAGGGGCGGCACACTCTTTCAAGGAGTGACTCTGGCTCTGCACAGCGTCACTCGGCTGGCGGGGGTGGGGTTTAGGTGTTCCCGCCAATCCCGGGCAAGTTCCTGCAATTTTATCATTTGCAGCATTTTCTGCAACTGGCTCTGGAAACTGTACTCCGCAGTAGGCACACTCGGGTACCCACGCCAATTCACCACCTGAAAAGTCACAAGTAACACAAGTGTTGTGCAGACACCTTATCCCTTCTATGAACACCTCCTTGTAGTCTAGTAGCAGCAGGTTGGGGTCATAGATCATACTAACAGGCAGTCTCAATAGGTTTTGTATACACGGACACAACAGAAAGGGTAGCTTCCTGTTCTCTGATAGCCAGACTCCAAATCCTTGAGGATGTGCTTGACTGCACCTTACAGTTCTATTGGTTTCATTATGAAGAACAGATTTGGCCGACTGCAGTTCTTCAAACAATCTGTCCTTGGGATAAAGCGGAAATGAGGCACATTCTATGAAGGGATAGACCTGGCTCTGCCCTGCGTCACTCACAGTGTAGGGGCGGGGCTCTGGTTTTCCCGCCAGTCCCGGACGGGTTTCTGCAACATTTTCCCGCGCGGCCACAGCTTTCGCGCCACTACCCCTGACAGGGCGGGGTTTCTTCATTGGCGCCAATTCCGGCCAATTTCTCTGCAAGTCTAGCAATGTACGCATTGTCTGCAACTGGCCCACGCGGTCTCCCAGGGAAGCGGGAGCCGCCATTTTGCTTTGCATCGCCATTGGATTACTGTGTTCGTTCTGATTGTACAATGGGGCTCCTCTCTGCGGGGCAGCCACCACACCGGTACAATAAAGATTAGCTCAGATGCACCACCACATGTGTACCTTACCTAGGTGTGACCCAGTGTTGCACTACCTCAGGCTAGGCTCACTCTCTCAGTGTCTGCTGTGACTCCTTCCTCCCAGTCTGTGCTCCCTACGGTGAGTGTCTGGAATGGGCTAGGTACTCTGGCTCTGCCATGCAGTACTTGGGGCGTCTACCTGTCTTGGTCAGCCTAGCGCAGACCCTCTCCAGGACTCCTGACCAAGTTAACAGGCTGTCCCTTCTGGCATCCTACCAACTAGCACTGCCTCAAGGTGACTCGGTCAGCTATAGCCCCGCTCCAAACCCCTCACTCCTTTCAGGCCCCTAGGTTGTCCCTGCGAACTGACAATATCCCGTCAGCCCCCTGACCACCCCTAGGCAGCACAAAGTGGCAGCAGACACTCTCCCTGTTTCCCAGTGTGCCTAGCTAGAGCCTGTCCTGATGACAGATCTGATCTCAGCAGCTCGCCTCCAAATGTAACGGTGTTTCTGGCCCGGCCTGACCCACCCAATCTCACATTGGCCCCTGTGGTCTAACCGGCCCCCATTACAGTGTAGATATGCCTGATGGTGCACCTGTTGGCTACAGGACTCCTGAGTCTCCCGCATGATGGTGTGTGGGGAGGACCCGTCAGACAGGCAGCTGAGGTAGTGTGCTGAGTCTCACCTAGTTCCAGTGCAGCGCCTCCACCTCACCAGGGCCCCTGCGTCCGCATGGGGATGATCCTGACGAGGAACTCCTCGGTGGTGCAACCTCCTGTGTAATCACTTGACTCTCACACACAGGGGTTTCTCTGATCAGCTCCATCTTTATTGTCACGGTGGGCATAGCTGCCCTCCACAATGGGGTATATTTAGCCGATCATCTCGCCCGTGCTCCCCTTTGATAGGTATGTCACCTAGATAAGGGATTCACTATTCCCGCAGGAATCACTGCCCTGTGCCAGGTCCCTGGACACAGTCTCCCATGGAGTTACTATAACATAACTGACACTCTGCAGAACTTGAACTCCTTCCTCCACTGTACTAGCCTTGAACTTTCCAGCAACTAACTCTTAGACACAGTGCTGTGCCTTATGTAACTTCTGAGGCTGACACACCTCTGACATCACTAACCATGGAGTCAGAGCATGTGACCAGTCCCATCCATACACAGGGCACCCCACCAGGGTGTGAGGGAAAACCTCCATGATTACTGCTGGCATGCCCACACTTACCAGGCCTTGCTGCCAGCAGGAGAGATGACTGTAGGCATTTTACATGACCGCTACATAAATATAAAGCAGCCTAAGGAACAAAAAAACAGCAGATTATTCCAAATCTGTACAAACAATACTAATACACAAATTAATCGTTCCTGGCGCTGTGAATAAAGTCCAAAAATACCGTGAACCAACAAGGCAGTCTCTAGTATAGGCTTCCTTAGGCAGGTTGATGGTCTTGATAGTGATATTTCAGACGGGGGAGTTGTAGTCCTTATGAATGATGTTCAGCTGTTTCTGAAATAACAGAAAAGACAACAGGGCACACCAATTGCGTAGTGTGTTTCTTCAAATGTCCCCCTATCTAAAATCCTAGAATCCTACTTACAGGATATGGGCTAGCAACATTCAGTTGAGAGAATCTGTGACATCCGTCCCTTTCCTTCAGATCATCTCACGGATCCCACGTGGTCTGGTCTGCTGGAATCTCCCTCACTCAGTGTCGATTTTTCACTCCAACACTCCCACAGGTTCAAGAGTGGGAGGGGGGGGGGAGGGGGTGGAAATTAAACAATACTAGTGTGATATCGTACAGGATTTAATGGCTCAAGAAAAAACGTTAAAATCACACTTACATAAATACAGGGTATCAAATACCGCACAAACTGCCGTCCGCAACCTGCACTGCTCCTATAGACTGCCGAGGAGAGAATCGCCGCACGCTACACTCGATACCGGAACCTCGAGTGACGTCAGCGATGCCGCAAACCGGGAACTGGAAACCGGAACTCTCCTCGCGTCAGGAACTACGGGTGCTCAGACGTTCCAAATCACTAAGCTCCTCCTCCCTACGCGTTTCGTGACCCGTTGTCACTTCGTCAGGGGAAATGGAGCTTAGTGGATAGGTTATTTATATACAATCCTAAATGGAAGGACCTTCCTATAAAGGGATGGGCTAGGCATTTAAAGCTGTACACTATATGATTTTACATTTGATTGAAAAGTAAAACGGGATCAATTAATGGTGCCTACAACTACTATACCTAAACTACATCAATAGTATAAACAAAAGGGAGGAGGAATATTAAGGAGAGATACCCTAAATTACTCCTGTGGCCTTAAAATAATTAAAAAATTTAAAAGTTACACTTAATTTGGACAAATATATCAACTAAATTAAAACATTACATATATATAGAAAAATTAAAAAATTAATTGATAATATTGAATGTAGATATAAAGAATTGTACATTGCTGTCAATAACATTTAAACAATTCGAAAACAGTTATATGGAATTGCACACTAATACCTATATAATAAGACATTTATAAAGGTTATTAAAAAAGGTTAAAAGACACCAGTTATTCGCTAAAGCATTATTAATGGCCTGTTTTTAGGAATCTTTTAA